>PISX010009452.1:0-75735 GCA_004024625.1 Mellivora capensis
CCATAGTGTATATGGACCACATCTTCTTTATCCATTCGTCTGTTGAAGGGCATCTTGGTTCTTTCCACAGTTTGGCGACCGTGGCCATTGCTGCTATAAACATTGGGGTACAGATGGCCCTTCTTTTCACTACATCTGTATCTTTGGGGTAAATACCCAGTAGCGCAATTGCAGGGTCATAGGGAAGCTCTATTTTTTAACTTCTTGAGGAACTTCCACACTGTTCTCCAGAGTGGCTGCACCAACTTGCATTCCCACCAACAGTGTAGGAGGGTTCCCCTTTCTCCACATCCTCTCCAACACACGTTGTTTCCTGTCTTGCTGATTTTGGCCATTCTAACTGGTGTGAGGTGATATCTCAATGGGGCGCCTGGGTGGCTCAGTGGGTTAAAGCCTCTGCCTTGGCTCAGGTCATGATCCCAGGGTCCTAGGATCAAGCCCCGCATCAGGCTCTCTGCTCAGCAGGGAGCCTGCTTCCCCCTCTCTGTCTGCCTCTCTGCCTACTTGTGATCTCTGTCTGTCAAATAAATAAATAAGATCTTTTAAAAAAAAATACAGCTAGACTTCTTAATTCAGGTCTTATTTGTAGTGGATCCCAGATATTCTAATGATGTCCTAATGACTATCTGAAAACAACAGTAAGAACAGCAACAATATTCACAAACAAGCCCTTATAGAGAATTTGTTCTGTGCCAAGCACTATTCTAAATGTTTTTAGATTATTTAGTTCATTTACTTCCTTACAGTCAATGGAGGTAATATTATTATTCTTTTTTAAAGATGTATTTATTTATTTTGAGAGAGAAAGAGCACAAGTGAGGGGGAAGAGGGGCAGAGGAAGAGGGAGAAAGAGAGAATCTCAAGCAGACTCCCTGCTAAGCATGGTGCTCGGCTAGGGGCTGAGTCCCAAGACCCTGAGATCATGACCAGAGCTGAAACTGGGAGTCAGATGCTTAACCAATTGAGCCACCCAAGTGCCCCTAGAAGTAATATTATTAACTCGTTTAGAAATGAGGAAAGTATGGTGAAGAGGGATTTAGTTATCTTGTTCAAGGTCATAGAGCTTGGGGAGAATTTAAATCCAACCCAAGGAAATTTACACATGTAAACACAACTAAACTACATTGGGCATTAAAGAGATGTTTTAAATCACCTTATTTTTATTATATTATATTATATTATATTATATTATATTTTCCAAAAGAAAGATTACAAGACTGGAGGAGTGATAATCACCTATGACATCATCCAACAGGTATTTCTTAGTTACTATTGGGTATTGTGGTGGATGCAAATTAGAAAGACATGAATGACAACCTATATGAAATTTGAAGAACCTAATGCAAAAAGCAAGTTTTCTGAAAGTGCTCTATTATAATAAACAGTTTCCACTTACATCAAGTAAGAAAATTAAAATATATGAGGCAAAGAAATTTTCAGTTGTTTCTGTAACTCTCATCTATATATTCTAATAACATTAGCAGTTTTAAAGATATATTTAAAGCAGTGTTATTTGACTATTTTATAATTTTACTCTAGTTTGTCTCTTTCTGTTAATTTAAGTCTAAACAATGTTCAAAGAACTTCCCTGACTCATTTCTATTTAAATGATCCTAAAGTCTGTAACAGTCTGCTTTTCTGACTAACTTTCTTCAGATTATCTACCACGAAGCCTTCCCTGAAAACTTATATATAAGTGATTTTAAAGTATGTGATTGAAAATACTCACTTAATATTAATTATGCCCAACTGTATATTCATATTTTACTGAAGTTTTTATGTATTATTTCTTGAAGACTGGTTGTCAGATTTAATCTTTTCATCATTCCAAGCAGCTCTAATATAATATTCTCCATTATGGGAATATTCCATAATTGTGCCATACAATATAGTTGGCACTAGACACATAATGGCTATTGAGCACTTAAAATGTGACTAGAGAGACCAACAATTGAATTTTTAATTTTATTGACTTTTAATTAATTTAAATTTAAAGTTAGTCACATGTGGCTAGTAGCTGCCTATTAATAACGTACGTCTATAGTGATGTATGCAGAATAGATATTTAATAAGTTCTGTGGAATAAATGAATGAGAGAGTGAATGCATTCACAAAACTTCTCAGGTTCCTAAGAAATATCTATCCGTACCCAAACTTTAATTTTCAAAAGTATGACAGACCATTTATGGAAGCAAACCTTCTGGAGATTTACAATCTTAGAATCATAAAGTTAGCCTAGGAGGATAGTCTCAATCATTCTGCCATCCAAACTCTTACTTGATAAATAAGAGACAACTGAGTCCAGGGAAGAGAAGTTTTCTTGTTTCAAAACTAGATTGTGAAGAATCAAGACAAGGAGCTCAGGTACTTTTGTTCTGAGGGCAGTACTACTTGCCATAATATTCTAAAATTTTATGGGCAATTAACCTCTGTATATGATCTCCCCGTGAGACTGTAAACTTAGTCTAGTGTTTTGTTTTGGAGTTGCCTGGAAGCAGAGACCCCAAGGCAAGGATTAGAATATAGGTGGTTTACTTGAGCGGTATGAACAACACCAACAGGCGAATGAAATAGGGAATGTTAGGTAGCATAGTGAAAAGT
The DNA here is from genome assembly GCA_004024625.1 of Mellivora capensis. Taxonomy (NCBI): domain Eukaryota; kingdom Metazoa; phylum Chordata; class Mammalia; order Carnivora; family Mustelidae; genus Mellivora; species Mellivora capensis. The sequence continues at coordinate 2,602 of PISX010009452.1, forward strand.
ATTATCAAGACAGATACTATGGACACTAAAGCTTAGTCCTGTGAGGAAAATTCTGGATATAGTTTAAAATGCATACTTCAGAGTTATTCCAGTTTGGCAAAGGGAGATGTCAAAGGAGGGAATTGGTGTATCTGTGTGCTCTGATCAGTCAAACCTCCCAGGCTTTCGGGAGTCTGTAGAGCTCAATGATGAAGTAAGGCCTGGTGGGACATCTCCAGTTTGTGTTCTTGTGCTCTACTTAGTTTTTAGTGCAGATTCAAACTATAGTAGTTGTTCAATTAATAAGATCACATATAGTTCTTTTTATCATTAAATCATAGAATCTTGACAAAGTAAGACCTTTTGAAGATAAAAAGTACTTTGTATCCCAGGAGCTAACATAGTGTCTAGCACAAAATAAGTGATTTCCAAATTACTGTCATAATGTAATCTTGTCAACATAATAGACAAAAGAACAACATAATATTTTGATAATTTATAGCTTCTACTACTCTCAACAATAAATACTAATCGATTGTTAACTGCCTATTTCTAAATAATTGTCATACATCAACTTATTATTCCTACCACAATACTATGTTAAATATACTATTTATTATCAGATCATACTATAATAAAGAATAAATAGTTTTTTAAGTGTTTTCTTTTGAAAAAACTTATGTGTACATTATGGCATTTTGAAATTAGTATTTATAATTTAATGCATTATTTTTATTTCTAATATGGGATTTCTTTTATATTGGGATCATTTTTGTTTTTTAAAGTTGGAGATGGAAGTCTATGGACTTTGATTTCTCTTAACCATCACTATGTTTAATGTTAGCTGCAAAGTTAGTTGTTTTCTGAAGTATACAATGCAGATATGGCCATGAAAAAAAAAATCAAAGTTTGGAAAAACACATGGAGTTCGAAAAAAAAAAACCTACTTCTCCCCTTAAGTTTATTTTTCCAAAGAAGAGGGCGCTTGCTATCACCACCTCCACTACACACTGAGCTCCAAGTAGATACAGTAGATGTGAGGCCTACTATATTTCCTTGACTGTATTTTATTTCATTTTTTGAAGAAGAAAATCTTTTTATTAATCACAACACAAAATTGATTTGACATCCTATTAGGATTGAGCCTTGATAAATAATGCTGTTATAAAATTTACATCCATTCTGAAGGAAAATATTACATTATTAGGCCTCTTTTAGAAGGTTTTTATGGAATGATTTTAGTAAACCTTTTCTTTTTCAATAGTAAATAGCATGTATTTTCAAACTGTGCTGAAAAACACTTAGTAAAACAACTATAAAATCTGTAATCATTAACAACTGGCAGGACTAGGGCTATTCTGTTAAACATTAAGAACCGTATTCCTGTTTTAGCTCTTACATCAATGCCCCTTTTTCATTGGTAAAGCAAACACTTTCTGGGAGTGCCATGATGATTAGTAAGTTTCCTCAGTTATTGATGCTTTCTTCCTCAAGGCCCAAATGAGTTTCCTCCCCAGTTTCACTCTCCTGGAGTAGAAACAAGTAACTTTGGGTTTTGTATAGAGGGAGGCTAATATTTTGAAACTCAGCTGTTGAAATTTTCTAACTGATAATTTAAAAAAGAAATGAACTATTATAGGAACAAGTCTGTGAACTGCTCCCCGTTTTAAAATAACAAGGCTTTGGAATAACTTCTCAAATTTACCTTTCCATTCTGGCACACGACTTGGGAATCCTAACATGTCTGATCCGCATTGCCATAATTCTTCTATCAGCTACATTTTGCCCTCAATAAGGGTTAGGGTTGTGGTTTCAAACAATTTTTGCATAGAAAGCATCTTTAAGTAAGTTTTCTTTTCACTGAACTGAGTTTTTTTTCATGTAGGTGCCTGTGGACATGCACATATATACATGTGTGTGTCCATGTGGGTGTGTACGTATGTGTTTTTAAAGTAAATTAGTTTCAGCGCTCTTGGGTGGCTCAGTGGGTTAAGCATCTGCCTTCAGCTCAGGTCATGATCTCTGGGTCCTGGAATCAAGCCCCAGGGCAGGCTTCCTGCTCAGCGGGGAGTCTGCTTCTTCCTTTCCTTCTGCTCCTCTTGGCTGCTCATGCTCTCTCTTTCTCAAATAAATAAATAATTAAAAAAATAAAAAAATAAATAAAGGAAGTTACTTTTACCAGTAGAATAAAACTAAACTACAGGGACAACTCTGCGGACAGGTTAGTCTTCCTCACAACTCCTCTAGGTTGGGGAAGGCAGGTACAATTCGCCAAAGGAGGTGATGAGGCTGTGGTAAGTCTTTTCATCATCCAACCATCTGGCCCTGCCAGGCCTCACCACCACAGTGATATGCACATCTGCTTCCTCAGAAGCACCAGCCTCTAGATTCATGTCTGTCAGAAACAAGATGTTGATGGTTGAGCACCGACGGCTGTTTGCAATCTTTTGGTAACTCTCTCCACTTTACGTCCAATCTTGGTATCAAAGTGACCATCATCAAGCTCAAGAATATCTCAGTTTGTAGAATGACCAAATAATAGTTCTGGGCCTCTACATTTCCTGAAGACAAGCTACACACCTTCATTCCAGCCTCAGTCCATTTCCTGACTTCGGGAACTACATCTTCAAAGAACTCTGTTTTCATGCCCCCAGCTGTGAAGGCAGCTCTCCACAGACAGGCCTGCATCTGTGTGAACGCTCTGGGCTTTTGCTCCAGGGACATCTGACAGCACACGTTATCCACCACAGCCTGGATCATCCACTGCAGGTCATCCACTCCATTCCTGGATGTGGCAGATGTGACCAAATGGAAACTGCTGATATGCTTCTAATTAAACTAATAAAACTAAAATAGATACATTGGGGCAGTGTTTTCTACAGCTTGTACCAGCATAGCTTGTTCAGCTGATTGTGCACATCTCTTCTCAGGACCACGTCCAGTGAAGAGATTTCATGTTCGTCACTTGAAATTCATCATGGTGGGAGTAGTCATACCACGGGAATCATCAGTGTTACAGACTGAGTTGCCCCCTTCTTCATCCTGTTGTTAAACAGTAAGCAGCACCATTTACGAGTGTGCCACCACATGGCCAAGACCATGAGACATCCTAGAACTCATAACTAATTTAATATCAGATTTATTCACAGAAGCAACTTCACTTGTGCAATGTATAGTAATTAGGTGACCAAAGTGTTTTTTTCTGGAACCACAACAACAGAAACACCCACATGAATCCTAAGATGAGGTGTTGCTTTCTGTAATACCGGCTCTACATCTGAGGAAGTAATGATGGAGACTAGGTGTCCAGACTGATATTTTTATTGCAACTAAATATTTTTCTGTTTAATTCTGGGGCCATCACAATGTTTCCAATTTTTATTTTGTTAATGAAATCACTAAAAAAAAATCCTTGTCATCTCCCATCCTAACTTCATGACTGAGAGAACATTTAATACTAAGTAAAGTAAAATAAAAATATATAATCTCTAAACACATTACAATTCTTCCTAGGAAAGAAAATTTTGCAGTCCTACACTACCATTTACAACGTATTAGTATAAGCTTTCTCACAAGCTGGCTGAGTACTTGGGGGCCCTCACACAATAATTACATTAATTTTTCTTAACAATAAGTCATCAAAAGAAGAATATTCTGAAGAAAAAAAAAACAGATAAGATCAAGCTGTGAACTATGTTGAGAGCATTTCAGTTGCCAGACAGAAAATTCAGTTGCACTGACAAAGACCATGGGGTGTCTGTATCTCTCTTAACTGAGGATGACTTCTCAGATTATCTGAATTTGTGACTTCCTTCTCTAAGCTCACTCAAGTACATTTCTTATAAGGAAACATTTTTTCAGTATTATTTTTATACACAGACTATATGGCAATCTCCAAACACAAGTATGTAGTCTCCTTTCCAGTTATCTTTCATAAAATTAATAGTTATTTTAATTCATCCCTTAGTCTCATGTACATTTCACTGAGTGTGATCCTTTCTGTGTATTGGTAACATGTAGTTTCAGAATGAGCTAAATGAGAACTCTATCTAGAGACAAGGTAAACTGATTCAAGCCTGGTCTGATCAACCTGTTCTGGTAGCTGGTCTGGCATATCCTGGGATCAACACTGTCTTGTAGCCTTCAAACTATGATAAATATTATTTCAATGTCTTTAAAAATGTTCATTTATTTTAAGTGAGATCAGAGACTGGTATTCCTTAGGTTATTACTTCTAGAAAACTACTGCCCGTGTACTGAAATATTATTTCCCCCTTCTGAATATGTAATAGGAACAGTGCGCGTGTTATGTCACATCTTCTAATAAAAAAAAGATACATTTAAAAAAACCATCATACAACAGTAGATCAACTAAATAGATACAACCAAGTGTGCATTTGGCATATTTAACAAAGCTGCCCAATAGCTCTAAATTAACACTGACTTTGCTTCTGTAAAGGAGAATTATTATTGACATTTCCAGCTTGTGGGGCCACTGAGAGTGAATAAGTTGATTGTTGTTCAATTATTTAATTAAGTTCCAGGAGAGATGTGAATCACAAGGCCTACCAGCAGTAGCACTACATTATAGAAACAGGCCAGTATTGGTCAAGAAGCAGACTGCAATGATCACTGAGAATATGTTACGGATGGACTGTCTTTGTCTGCTAGTGTAGTGGCAGGGAACATGCAGAAAACTAATTTTGAAGTTTTTAATTATAATGACTTAAAAAAAAGTATAAAGAATCACCAACAGTTCATTGAGCTTAAGCACATAGGCTATTTTGTCTTATATGACCTCAGAAGAGCAACTAAATAGGTACAAACATAAAGAGCAAAATATTCCCAAACCACTCTTGGCCCAGACAACATACTGAGTATTGAGAATAATAAGTTGCCCTCATTAATAGTAAATCGAAGTACAATAGTGCCCCTTTATTCCTGGTTTTCATCTCCGTAGTTTCAGTTAGCTGCGGTCAACTGTGGTCTGGAAGCAGATGGTCCTCCTTCTGAGGAGGAGAGGTCCCTATAGGTCAAGAGTAACCTAATGCTAGGTCACAATGCATGTGTCATTCATCTTGGTTCATCTCATCATGCAGGCATTTTATCATCTCACATTATCAAAAGAAAGATGAACACAGTACAAGAAGATATTTTGAGAGACCTCATTTGCACTTTTATTACAGTATATTGTTATAATTGTTCTATGTTATTATTAGTTATTATTCTTAATTTCTAACTGTGCCTGATGTATAAATTAAGCTTTATCATAGATGTGTGTGTGTGTATATACACACACACATATATATAATGTGTATACATAGGTATATGACATATATATTTATATATCATATCATATGAGATTCATATATATGTATGTGTGTGTATGTATATATATATACATACACACATATGAAAAAGCAGGGAATATACACAATTTGGTCCTATCTGCAGTTTCAAGCAGCCACTGGGATCTTGGAACAATCAATCCCCTGTGGATAAGGGGGGATTACTGTATTGCCCCTTGCAACTGTCATTTGGAGACACAAATGTGGAAGCACAAGAAATCCACTCATTTTTCAGGTTTTTAGATTTCTAAACATGTTAAGATGTTTACCATATGTACATTATGAACATAATCCAGCTAGTACAAATGGTAAGAATGTCTGCATGGTGAAATTTGGACAGAATATCATGTTCACTGCAGTAAGCTGTAAACAATCTACGTAAAATATTTCTTTTAGGGACTAGCATATATACAAAGAATAACTATTCAGTTAATTACCAGTGTGAAAGAATAACTACTTTTCCAATTGATAGTAAGGCATATATGTTTATCCAGTAGCTAAATCTGTATCTGTATGTATGTCTTTATATCCTTTAGAATCAATTGCATCTATCACAGAATGACAAACATGACCAACTAAGAAAAAGTAGTAGATCCAATACAATTTTATTTCTTTTTTTTTAAGATTTTTTTTTATTTATTTACTTGACAGACAGAGACCACAAGTAGGCAGAGAGGCAGGCAGAGAGAGAGGGAGGAAGCAGGCTCCCTGCTAAGCAGAGAGCCCGATGGGCTCGATTCCAGGACCCTGGGATCATGACCTGAGCCGAAGGCAGAGGCTTAACCCACTGAGCCACCCAGGCGCCCTCTTCCAATTTGCAACCCCTAATTCATTGTTTTTTCTAGCCTAAAGTTTCTACTCTGTTGATCTTTCTAATGAAGTAAATACATCATTATATTGCTAGTGTATAAAGACTTATAAAGGTTTTTCTTTCTCCTTTTTAGTTTTAGGCAAAAGAAGGAGACCCTGGAGGAAAAGCCAAACTTCTAGATTTAATGCCAAGAAAGGAAAATAGAATCCAATGCAAATCAATGGCAACCTCTGCTTTCCAGAGACACAGATAGCTTTAGGTGATAGATGTAGGTGTATTATAAGGTATACACAATTGGAACCCCAAAATCCTACTTGGGATAAAACACTTATGGAACTAATGAGATCCAGGTATAAGTAAATCTCAGAGAAAAACTGCTGAGGAAAAGGCAGGGACTCAAGCATGTAAAGTTAAATTCAATAATCTAAACATTTTTCTTAAAAAAAAAACACAAAACATAACTATTCATGGTTTCTACTTATTACTGTTCCATGATCTGAACCCCACAGCCTTAATATGAAAAATCATTTCTCTTGATAAGGTAGTTTAATTTGCACATGTGGTTTACTACATACACAGATCTTTCTACATTTCCTGACTTATTGGTGTGAAAATTTCACTGATCCAGAAGAATTTATACTACAATTGCTTGGTAATATGAAATCTGTTCAGGAAGATTAGAAAACCATATTATATTCCCAAAAGATTACACTATCATTTATAACAGTTGCATCCAAACTAACTCATATTTACTCAATTGCAAACAACATTACATGAGCCATTTTAACCCTAAACATTCTATTTATACAAATAATGTAAGTGCTGGGGAAACAAACAAACAAACAAAGATGACAAGGTCCCTTAGCAACAAGGAGCCAGAATACTTCTAAGGAAATTAAGTTAACTAAGTCAATAAAATCCATTAACTTTATAACTTCTACATTTAATAGATGATACTATTCAATAATTCCACCATATTTTCTGCACCTGAAAGGATATCAGGTCTTTTGTTTTTCTTCTTTTTTCTCCTGCAATTAAACTCTTCTTGCTACCACATTAGGATATCCTAAATCTCCCCCATTCTCACTATACATCAAAGTTATGTCATGTCCAACAAAAGCATAGCTTTTTACTGCTTGTGGTTTCTAGAACAATGCTTTTAAGACATTAATGTACAGGCCATTCACCTGGGGATCTTGGAAAAACGCAGGTATTAATTCAGCGGATCTGGGGTCTGGCCCCACATTCTGCATTTCTAATGAGCCCCCAGATGCTGTTTATTCTGCTATCAAATAGCAGCAAGCTCTTAGACACATGAAGAGGGTGTATTCCACCAAATCTATAAATCATCACAAAAATTTTGGTATGAAAATCTTGCAAATCTTAATAATTCAATAAGAATACAAAAATAAGGTAGTAGGAATTATGACTGTATCCTCAAGAACTAGCTAAGGAAACTGAACTAAGGAAAATGGCACTAACCACAGAGGTCAATGCCCCTGTATTCCTGTCAAGAGGAAGTCATGATTTAAATTTCTCATTAATACTCATAAAATATTTACTAGAGCAACAATGTAATGCACTGTAGACGGGCTAGTACTCTACTTTGAGTCCTCTGGTACCTCTCAAAGCTTCTTATGGAAGCTGATTTTGAATAAAACCTGACATTAATAATTATTCTCTATTTTTAAAAATATTGCCATTAAAATCATCATTAAGGACAAAATTGTGAGCAAAGGCTATAATTGATGGCATTTAAAAAACAAATACAACTAACTATAAGATACTAATTACAAGATATGTCAAATGAAAATTCCATAAAGATGGACTTGCTAGATTAGTAGTAAACAATGTTACCCATTTTTGTTATCCTTAAATCTATGGAAAGAATAGACAGGTGGAATGAGCATTGGATTAGAGAAGGAGAAGCTCTGAAGTAAAACTATCACTTGGATTCAAAGCCTCTATGGCTTCTGTCCTTGAGCAGTTAAATTCAGGTAATAGCTCACTCATAAAGAGCTAGAACAAAGAAATGAGACAACGCTTAGAAGATCCTTTTTTTAAAGAGTTTTATTTCTTTTTCTTTTTAAAGATTTTATTTATTTATTTGACAGACAGAGATCACAAGTAGGCAGAGAGGCAGGCAGAGAGAGAGAAAGGAGGAAGCAGGGTCCCTGCTGAGCAGAGAGCCCGATGCAGGCCTCGATCCCAGGACCCTGGGATCATGACCTGAGCTGAAGGCAGAGGCTTTAACCCACTGAGCCACCCAGGCGCCCCTGTTTAGAAGATCCTTAGTGCTGTGCCCGTGGTTAGCAACTGTAATTACTAGCTTCAATCATTATTATTGTTTTTAAAATTCAATTAATGAACCTATACTGTATCATTAGTTTCAGAGGTAGAGTTCCGTTATTCCCCAGTTGCATAGAACACCTAGTGCTCATTACATCACGCGCCCTCCCTCAAAGCCCCCCAGCCAGTTACTAGTATTCTTAACAATCTGCGTTTCTATGACAATTACATAAACGAGGCCGTATTATAAAACGCCTTTAAGGTACTACTCCTAATAAGCACAATATTAATATCGATTCCACCATTTGTTGAATGCTTGCATCGTATCAAACGTCGTGTGAAAAGCAGTAAATAACCTTTTAGCCCTCATACATGCCCAAAGTTTATGCTTTACGTAAGAATGATCAAGTCCAGAAAAATACCGTGGTTTACATAAAATCCCTAGAGTTTAGGCACAGCAGAACTGGCATTTCCGCTTAGATTTGTCTAACAGTTCCACTACAGCGGTGTTTGAAGCTGTTCCTTTGTGGTTTTGTCGTCATCTGTGAAATGAGATTAATGATGTGGACCGCACAACTCGTTTGAAAAACTAAATCAGATCATGACCACTGAAAAGCCAGTACAATGCCTGACACAAAGCTAGCAGCCGATAGACAATCTCTACCTATAGTCGAGGGCCGGCACGAATACTATGTTTGAAGCGGGCTCTGCTCCCACGAGCAGCCGCTAGGGTACGGTTTTCAGTCTCAGACTTTGTCCTCAGCTTCCCCTGTACCCTTCACCACTGTCCATGCGGAGTTTCCCATCATGCCATTGATTCTATTCAGCCAGATACGACATGACATTACTGTGGCAAAATAAGCATCCTGCCTTTTTGGGATTCCTGGCAGAATATTCCAAACACAACTTTACTTTTGCTGATGCTGTTCATCGCACAAATGCTCACGTCATCTTGTTTAGACTGTGGTTTCATCCTGTTTTGACTATCATGCTGCCCTTCGGCTGGGCTCCCTGTTGACAGGCTTCAGCTGGTACGGACTGCGCCTCCGAGACTGAGAGGCATCAGCTGCAGCAAATAGCCAACTTCTGCTCCGCTAGCTGCCAGACACAAATTTGTATTAAATTGTACTTTTAATTTGCCGTAAGAAAATATTTTTAGATTTATGTATGCAAGATGTCTTCCCATCTCGAGCATTAAGAAATGTCTAGTCCTCCCTTTTCTCATACGTATTGAATGAAATGGCACGAAAAAAGCACCAATGGCCCTTTCTGTTAGATGTTCCTCTGTGGTGCCTTTTAAAAAGCTACCATTTATCTTTTATTGGCACTTTTAAAGGCTGATGAAATTAGATTTATTACATGTACAGTAAAAAGAGAAGACAGGGATGTCCAAATTGTTAATGTTCTCTCCTGACAACAACAAAAAGCCATTGACTGGCCCTCACCCAAACAAATTCCATGAATGCTGGCCAGTTCAGTGTGGCTTTGCTATAACTGCGTTCCGTATTTTTCTGGTTGTAGCTTATAGGAATTATAAAGACCAAATTTCAGGGATGTTGAAAAAACGCAGAGGAATTCTGTTCAGGTGCACAGCAGAGTGTTAGACATCTGTTTATGGAAGTCGGAAGGTCTGTCATCTGCGGTCACATGTGTCTCTGAGTCCAGAATGTTATAATGTATCTGGGACAGTCCGGGTCTGTAATTGTTTCTATCTGGTTCTTCCCTGTTCCAGTGGCTCATGCACAGTGCTACAAGATCTCAGTTCTCTAAAATGTTGCTTTTGTTATGTTGTAGATACTTCCTTTTGGGGGGGGGGGATACCTGGTTTACATCACCCCTCCTCTGTTCTTAACCCCACTCCTCTTTCTGTTAGAAAAATGTCTCTGCTCACTGTGTGTAGTCTTGATACTGTGGAAATCCAGCTGCCTTCCTTTTACTACTGTAACAGAATGGATCAGAGCTTTCTTGTCACCACTTAGGTATAGCTAACGGAGTGGGCATGTTTACATTGGACCCATGAGAGACATTCCCTTCAGGGACTTAGAATCTTGGGCAAGTGTCACAAAAATAGAAAAAAAGTAGTTGGAATTTCTTTTCTTAATTAGAGTGGTCCCAAGCAAAAAGAGGGTCATAAATGGAACATACTTATTATGAATACTTTCCTGTAATTCCTACTTCTCCTTTATCTGGGGCTTCCCAAATCCTGCCCTGTTGTCTCCAAATTTCCCTTAGAATATTTGAGCTCTGATTATAATTATAATATTTTCTTTTTCTTATTTTAGCAAGACTTGAACCAAAAACTCTGGACACGTGCAACTCAGGAACTGTGCGTGGTGACATTTTCCTACTTCGGAATTCCTGATTAGTATGATTGTGTACAGAATGAAGTATCAATCCCTCCGGATCTGGATCAGCTCTATTCTCCAACATTGCCAGTTACTTTTACCCAAACAAACGCTTTACACCAAGTGGACTAATTTATTCCTTTGTGCTCGTGTGTGTTTATGTATCTTTATTTTCCTGAATAGGACACCCAGCACCCATTCCTCCCTAACTTCTTCCTTTTCCCTCTTATTTGACTCTTACCTATTTTCAAAGTGCAAACCAATTCCCCAATTCCTCTGTAAAGCCTTTTCTTTAGTATTAAATCCATGATGGTATTGCCTCTGTTCAAATTTTATAACAATCAATGCTGTATAGTGCTAATATTCAACTAGGTTCCTTAGCAGTATTAACTCAACAAATTCTTGTATTTTCCTGTGTGCCTTATTTCATCAACTAGACTTTAAATTCTACCATGAATGGGTTCAAGGTCTGTGTCCTATCAAATTCCTTCAGTGCTTACCATACTGTCCCATGAAATACTTTTATTTAATTTTCATTTTGGTTCTCAATATTTAATTCCTCTTTGCATTTAGGGAATACTTGCTGTGCGATTTCTTCCTTTTTATATTGTCAAAAGTAATTATTTGGGTGACTATTTTCCTATGCTCTGCAACTTACATGTATTTATGATGTCATTTTTCTTTTTTAAAGCATTATACATTAAAGAAAATGTAGATTGTATACATAGTGAATTCTGGTTGCAGTAAAGCAGAATGTTCAAATATTTAAAAAATGATCTTAGTTTGGAGGTTTTATGAACTGATAATATATCAAGTGCCATTCAGCACACAAAGTTCATACAGAGGGGTACTATTTCTATCCACTATATTTACAGATGAAGAAACTGAAATTAATGATTTCGAAAAGTCTATGCAACAATCCCCAGCTGATAAGGGACAGAGTAAGAGTTAAAAATAAGTTTGCCTCCAGAGTTCTAACACTGAACAACAATGCCATACCAGCACTGTTGTAATTTCTGGATATAGATCAGCAAAGGACATTTTAAAATTAAAACAACAACAACAACAACAACAACACATAGTTATTTAAAAACTATCCCCAGTGATTATAGAGTAACTTTGTTTACGTGGTGATTTATACAATGTGATTTTCACGGGAGCTAAAAGGACTGACTGACTGCTCTTAAGACACCAAGGCAAGTCTATGACTGAATGCTCTAAAAGACTAGAACTATTCCTTTTCAGAACACATTCTAACTACTTAAATGCTAGACTTTCTTTTATTCCCCAAAAGTATGTGGCATTTTTATGCAAAATCTCAAAAAGTGGACTTAAGTAAGGTATTCTCTGAATACTGTACAGCACGTACATTCACATTTCATTAGGTGAAAAGTATTGCCTCTTTAATTTTAAGAATGCTGCACAGATAGTCTGGAAAACCCTCCAAGTTAAAGAACACTAAGGAGACAAGTCAACTAAATTCAAAGTCTGATACTCAAGTGGATCTTAGATGAAAAAAAAAATGCCATAAGATATATTTTTAGGCAAAATTTAGATACAGGCTGTATATTAGATAGTATGGTATGAATGTTAAATATCCTGAATTTGACTACACTATTGCTACAAAACAGATTTTACTTGTTCTGAGGAGGTAACCTTTGAATTATTTAGAGTAAGGAGATTCGTTTTCTGCCGTTTGCCATCAAATGAGTCAACAATAATAGTAATATATTAATAATATACATGAGTAGAGGATGCTAAAATAAGCCTGGTAAAATGTTAATTTGTGAACCCAAGTCAAGGCTGTATGTGAACTAACTGCACTATTTGAAATTTTCTAAGTCTGGAACTTTTAAAAACATAAAAAGTTCATGAATAACTGTATATGATAGTAAGAATACTTTAAAATGATTTACCTTTTTGGGATATAAAATATTTTCTAAAATATCCCAACTCTTTTAGTATAAGTACTTTTATTTATATGAAGGAAATGCCTATTAAGGTAGCTGAGTCTTATTTTCCTGTAAGTTGCCTAATGATTAATTTGAAGTCACTTAGCACAGTGAATGCTTTTTATTATATGCATTAGGTAGTGTTTTAAATATTCAAAAAATCTGAAGTGGTTCAACTATGTATCAACCGTAGTATTTAGTGTAAAGTAAGATCTGTCTTCTTCAACTCACTTTTCCTTGGTTTTATAAAGTTGCTTGAATGATAAACTATAGCATGGAAAACTATAGTAAAACACTATAATAAAAATGAAGTATCCAAATACAATACATGTAGATGGTAACATGTAGATGACAGGAGAAAATGTGTTTTGTCATAAAATAAAACATAACATAATAAGTGTAATATACAATTCTATAATTAGAGTCAGATAATTCAGTACCCTGCTCTTAACAACTGATAGAACATTTTGACAGAAAATCACTAAGAATAGATAAGACTTGAATAATACTATCAACCAAATTGACCTAATTGATATTTGTAGAACACTCTACCAAAAGCAGAATAAATATTCTTGTCAAGCATATAAGGAACATTTATTGAGATAGACTATATCCTAGTTCATAAAGTAAGTCTAAGTAAATTCAAAACGATTCATGACTTACAAAATAATTTTTCTGACCACAATGGAATTAAATTAGAAATCAATAAAAGAAAAATACCTGGAAAATCCCCAAATATTTGGAAATTAAATAATATACTTCTAAACAACGCATGGGTCAAATGAAAATCAAAGGGGAAATTATAAACTATTTGGACTCTGTAAGGGAAAAGAGAAGGTTACGTGGACTAAATAAAAATGAAGACACAAAATACAAGCAAAAAGCTTAACAAAATAAAGCTATTAAAAACAAAGTCAATATTGTTTAAATAGTTAAAGACTTTTTTAAACAGTTAAGAATTTTTTTAAATGGGAAAATTTTAAATAGTTAAGAATTTTTTAAATAGTTAAAGACTTTAGACTAACAAATTAGCACACTGGTTAAAAGTCATGAACAAAGTATTCAGTTAAGAGGATGAAAGTTCACTCATAAAAGGGCCAAAGTCAAGAATGTAAGGGCCAAAGATGGTGGTGTTGGCAGAGAATATATTTTTAATCTAAGATTGTACTTGGAAGAATTAAATATCTGACACGTGGGAAAACCTCATAAAATATTTAACTATCAGAAACATATCAGAAATATTTCAGGCCAATCTGAAGTGCAGTGGAAGATCATATAGGAAATCCCTCATTGATAGCTGCCAGGATATAAAGTGTTAATTACAACTTCAAAGTCATTTATTCAGTCATGTAACAAATATATTCTGAATGACTATAATTTCTGTTCAAATAAATATTAACCAAACACAAGTAATAATTAAAAATAAATATTCAAATGGTACACCATTACTAACTATAAGATATAATAGAGATTGTTACTATATCTCATCTATCAAGTGGGGCAAAGCTGATTCCAGAATTAGCCCTGAGTTAGTCTCCTTGGTTCCAAATTCAAGAATCCCAAGTGTCATCTCATGCTGTTTCTCAGCTATCTCCTTTTTGTCTTTTTTTTTTTTTTAGGATATTCTTTATTTATTTGAGAGAGAGAGAGAGAGAGAACACAAGCAGTAGGGGAGGAGCAGAGGGAGAGGGAGAAGCAGACTCCCCACTGAGCAGGGAGGGAGCCCAATGCAGGGCTCCATCCCAGGACTGTGGGATCATGACTTGAGTCAAAGGCAGACGCTTAACCCACTGAGCCACCCAGATGTCCCTACTCATGTTGTTTCAAGGGACTTCTCAGAAGTTAAAAAGTCAAATGTTTTGTGTGCTTTATACATATAGGGTACATGGTCTTGGATTTTAGAATATGAATTGCACATAAAAACAATATATTCTTTAGAATAGGTACCACGGATTTTCAAAAACCAGTTTAAATGAGCAAAAGTAAGGAACAAAATGGTAGAACTGTGTTGGAAAAGCTTATCATCACCCTTGACAAAGTACTGACAATATGGAAAACCCTGCATTGAAAAGCCTTGCATTTCATAAAGAAATTAGTATGTTGAATGCAAATTATGTGGTTCTGGGAGAAATAAAACCAAGAATCATTGTAGTATTTGTCACATCAATGATCATTCTGCAACAAATAAAAACTGATTATATATATTGTTGTGTGTGTATCTATTAGTGACTATGACCTATAATGTATTATATATCATGTTTGCATATATATGTTTTTGTGTACATTGATAAAATTTCTTATTTTATTTTTATTTTTAGATTATTTATTTATTTATGTGTGTGTATGTGTGTGAGAGAGAGAGAGAGAGAGGGAGGGAGAGCACATGGTGGGAGGGGCAGAGGGAGAGAGAGAGAGATTGGACCTCTAGCAGACCTCCCACTGAGTGTGCAGCCTGACCCTGGGACGTTAAATCAGGAGTTGAATGCTCAAGCAACTGAGCCACCCAGGTGTCCCCTTTTGATTTTAAAAATGACTCACTTTATGTATCATATAGAGTGCAACACCAAAAATTTCTATTTAAGCTTTGCCAATATTGCCAAATTATTTTTTGGCAATATTGGCAAATATTTTTTAGATTTTTCATCATGTAATTATTTTTAGATTATTTTTAGATTTTTTCATCATGTGATTTCCTAATTTTCAATATTTCAAGTAAGTTTTAAGATTTAGATGAGATAAGTATCAGGGCTCTAAACCATTAAGGAAAAAGTAACTTGTAACTTGTTTTTGTGGTCAACTCAATAATATATTTCTTGAGTATTCATTTGAACTAAGAAGTTTGCAATGTATACTGACAACCATCGTAAAAATGGTTTCTTATTTATTACATGTAAGATATAATTTCTTCTGCTTTTATAAAATTGTGAATGTATAGACTTAGTTGAATTTTCCAATAGATATTAAAAGTTATTTTCCTCTTCTTGGTCCATCAGAATTCTGTAAACAGCCACCACAAACCTCAGAAAAATGTTATTTGTATTTAACAAATGGGATTATCTCAATAATTTGAAGAACAGACTGCTTTAGCCAATGAAGAGATTGCCTGTATTTGCACACATATACAAATCTTTTCATTGAGGAGGTCATATAAAAAGCAGTGTGGACTAAATTCATAATTTAGGTGAATACAGTAACAAAATGACCAGTGGGTATTTGGATAGTTCTAACTATTAAGAAGACAATAGGAACAGTGCTATTAACTTTGGACACTAAATCTAGCCAGCACAAGGACATAGTGGGCACTTTCAATTAAGTTGAATTGACTGGAAGAATTAGACTTAAAACTTGTTTTTCTTTGAGATCAGGTGTGCCTGTGTGTGCATTTACAAGTGTACAAGAGTGAGCTGAGGAAAAGGAAGAAGGAGAGGAGGAGATAAGGGAGAAGGGAAGAACTGAACAGGTGTGCAAGAACAGAGGACAGTACCTAAATGTTTGGGGGTACAAGTTAAGTGAGATAGGATAACTTCTGTTGTGAGTTCACTTTTGGTATATTCTCACCAGCATGTCAATGTGTAACTACACATTGTTGTAACTACACAATGCGTAACTACACAAAGTTGACATCTTTATCAATGTAGCCATACAACACCAATCAAGATCTAAAGGAAAACTGCTGATTCTCTCAACACTCTTGTGTTTCCACATAACATTATGTCTTTTAAATGGTTTGTTCTTCATAATTCTCAGACAGAACACTATATGCCACAAACTTAATTTTTCTTAAAATGTTACAATTTTGCTAAAATATCTGATAAGTGGTGGCATTACTACATACTAGTCTGTCTTTGGAGGAGGGGGCTGCATGTGTGGTCCTGTCACACTTTGCCACCTGTTTCTCAAGGAGTAAAAGAAGATGATAAAGAAAATTATTTTGTTGATATATCTAAGATCTTCAGACTATATATTCAGACCTAATAGAGATTTGAAACCACATTTTGTTATAAATGTGGGAGCTAAAATCTCACGAGGTAAATTTACTTGTTCAAGATCCCATACCTTGTATGGGATCTTGTTGAAAAGTCCTAACCCATTTCTGCATTTCTTGACCCTGAAACTGATTTTTGATAAGATACTTGCTTCACACTTTCCAGTCACACTGGATTTAAGAGACTGGGTTTAAGACTCCCCCAAAATGAACCTTAGTCTATCTCTTTGTTCTTACTGTCCAAATTTGTATGAGCCTGATTGATACATTTTTGAAAAACTGCTGCTTTGATCATATTTTCCCTCAGATGAAGCCAATTTTTATACCTCTAAAACCTGTCCTTGTGCTAGAATTTTAGGTATAACCCATCCTCACCTTAACTATAAAATGCCCTCTAACATTAATTTTGAAAAAAATTTCCATCTCTAGGGTGTCTGGGTAGCTCAGTGGGTTGAGCCTCTGCCTTCGGCTCGGGTCATGATCTCGGGGTTCTGGAATCGAGTCCCGCATCAGGCTCTCTGCTCAGCAGGGGGCCTGCTTCCTCCTCTCTCTCTCTCTGCCTGCCTCTCTGCCTACTTGTGATCTCTGTCAGATAAATAAATAGAATCTTTAAAAAAAAAAAATTCCATCTCTAGGCAGCCATCTTGTTCTTTGCCACCTCCCTTTCCCATCCTTCTCCACTTCTACATGCACACATACCCTGTCAACTCCTGCCATAATCATTTTTACTTGTTGACCTTTTCTTTACCCCACATGGGTTTTTCTGGCTTTTTTCTACTTATCCAAATTGTATCACCTTTCCAGGATCATATTAACTCCCAAATGTTTCTAGAAGCCTATCTCCATTACATCTAGTCAACAAAGACACTTCCCTTTCTTAAGGGAGCATTTATCTTATATCACCATTCTATATAGCACTTTATGATGCATTAAATGGTTTCATTTTTCAATCATTTTATGTGTTTAGGTGTTGTCTCCACAATCAAAGTTGTCAATTTCTTGAGGGCAAATACGGAAGCTTACATAAATTCTGCAATCCTTGTCATTAATAAGTGTGCTATAACTTCATATTGATTTTAACAATGAGCAGGAAATAGTCTGACATAATATCCAACAGTCCTCAAATTCTATGCTTATTTAGAGACACATTAAATTGAAAATTAGTTCAATAAGTCTTTACTTTCTTTGAGTATAATATGAAAGTACCTTAATTAATTCATTGACTTGTGTTAAATATTTTCAGTCTTATGTAGAGCATTTCAGAGTGAAAGCATTAAATGAAGTCAAAGTTATTAATTAATCTTACTGTGGTCATTGTACTTGTCTTCCCAACCTTCATTTTTATTAATTTCAACCTTCCCCTCATGTGTAGCAATCATGTAATTTGAAAGGGATTGATTTCTTCTTTCCTCCTCCATTGCATGGTTTGCTTTGACTAGTCTAAACAAATAAGTATTCTTTTCTATTCCAGTAAATTCCAGTAATCCTAGCCTGAGCCAGTGAGCATGCCTGGCTATAAAGCTGGTCCTGTGTTGACCCATTCAGCACAAAATTTAGCTAATTTTGCTATGACAAATTCTTCCCTTTAAAGATACATGATCCAATAAGTCTTCTAAAAAGCTTAAGACAATTTATGTTGGAATTTCTATGAAATATAACACAAAGCATCCCAACAATAGTTTTTGTTTGTGATGTTTTAAGAGAATAATGAGAAGCTATTAATAATTTTTATCTCACAAAGATATGTGTGCTAGAGAAAGGAAAAAAAATGACTGAAAATGGAATGATAGGTATAAAGTAAAACAGGAGTCAATGACTGCAATGGTCACCTACAACTAGTGGAGTCTTGGGGAAAAGATGATGAATTTAATATTATAGATATTTTTAAAGGAACTTAAAATCAAGGCCTTATTTTTTCTCTCTAGAAGAAACACATTATGTAATGTTATACCTAAAAATATAGCCTATACAAATTCACACCTTTAGATATTTTAGTAGATTTTTCACAATAATCCATATTGTTTATGTGCTAAGACTGCCTTGTAGATTTGTTAAAATCAGCAAATGTGTTTTCAAAGTTCTTTAAATAGATCATTGGACTTATCATATTATAAAATGCATATTTTAAATTTGAAAATATTCATTTTATTACATATACAAATAATATTGAGAGAGATTATGATTAAAAATATAAAATGCCCCATCCCCAATTCTTACTAACCTACCAGGATATTTTTGACCAGGATGCTTCTAAATGTATTCAATGTCTCTAGGTGTTCTTTTGCACATAACAGTAGTAATTGTGGTCAACATCTATTGAAGAAGACCCAAGTGCACTGTATTGAGTGCTAGCAAGAAGAATGACTATAAGATAATGGGGATAATTCTAACAGGTATGCCACAGTGGCACTTTTGATCTATATTTTGGAAGTATGAGTAGAATAAACAGTCAGGGAAGGGAAACAGCATAAGCAAAGTCATGGAGGAGAGAACATTTTTGAAAAATTCTTGGACTGCCTGAAGGACGTGGGATGTGACAAAGTCCAGATTGTGGAAAATGCTAAAAATATTGTATTTTATTATGTAAGCAATAAGGAACAAACAAATGTTTTCTGAGTAGGAGATAATATTAGATATTGCTTTGGAGAAGATATTCTGCTGGAGTTATGAAAGCTGGATTAGAAAAGAAAAAAATAAAAAGGGAGAACTCTGCAAAGAATTAGAATAATATCAGCAAAAACTGAGCCCAGGGAATGCAAAGTAACAGATGTTTCTGAGGTGACTGACAAAACTGATAGGGGCTTGTCAGTTGTGAGGATGAGGAAAAATGAATATTACAATGACTAAGGTCCAAAGATACGCAAATATTTCTTGCAGTAATCAAGATGGTGAATACCGAAGGAAGAACATGAATAAGGAGACAGATTGAGCTGTGGGTGTTCAGGAAACTGTGTTCTGGAAACCATTGGAAAATCTATGCTGGGACTTCAGAAAAGAGAGGCCACGATTGAAGACATAATATCTGTGAAAGCTCCTCATTATACATGAAAATGAAGATGACTAAGGATGTTGCCATAGGAAACACAGCATCTAAAAGTTGGTGAAGGGAAAAGAATTTGAGAAGAAACCAAGACAGGAATTGATGGAGGTGGAAAACAAGGATAAAGTACAGGGAGAGTCATGCAAAGGAAGAGTTTTTAGAAGAAACGAAGACATGTCATGAAATGCTGCCAGGACATCAACTAAGATAAAAAGTCTGGAAAGACATGACTGGGTTTAGCAATAAGTAGAATTTTTGAGAGAGGACATTTTCAGTACTGAACAGAGAGAAAGGAAGATGAGAGCAGGATACCCATGAAAGCTGAGGAAGCAGAAAGTGCAAATATAGACTAAGTGAGTTTTGGAGGTTATGGGAAGAAATCAAAAGGGAAAGTGATTTAGGGGAGGCAGGATTAAGGGAGGGCCTTTAATTGGATTGAAAGGACTCGGGCTTTTTGTGGGCTAAGAGGAAAGAGACAAGGAGGGAGGATGCTGAACTAGGAGATGCATGTAGGGAAACATTTTAAGATGACAGGTTGACTAGAAAAAGGTGCAAGGGAGGGGCTCAAGGCAGTGTATTATAAAAGGAAAAAGATGATTTGCTTGTTTGTGAGAAGAGGTAACCAAAGTCATGTATTTTGATAAGAATAACATGTGAATTTTATTCAAAAGCCATTGGACTATATAAGGGCCAGGAACAACACAGGCGATGAGGGAGGATAAGCATATCAAGGTGATTGGATACACTTAGATATGTTTTGTCAGTTATGTGGAAACAGATGTCCTACAAACATGGATTTTTATTGTAAAAGTGAATATATATATGATGATGTTCTAAAAAGCCTAGAAAATTCTCACCTAATAATAGGAGTACCTCTAAGGACCTAATTAACAAGTTAATTTTCAGACATAGCTCACACCTTTCAGTATTACACACCTTCTTATGTGCTCTACTCATTTTAGTGTACTAATAAGTTGTATTGTTCACTCTCCTTCCACATTGTACATTGAACATTAAGTTAATGCTAAGAATAAGTAAAAAAGAATTATGCAATTATAAATATAAGTATATATGATATATTATATGTATAGAATATATATTATTTTCTATATAATATATATGTAGTTATATATAAAATTAATATCCAATTATACACATATATATAGTGTCTAGATGGGAAAGTAATAGGAATCAAATAGTATTAACTTAAATAACTAATCAAAATAATATATTGATACAATATACATGTTATAAGGTACAAATGATAATATATAAATAAAATAAAAAATGGGAATAATTTATCGAATACCTATCATGTGCTGGCATTGTACAAGATGGGGACTTTATATATTATTTCATTTATCCCTCATGGCCACACAGTGAAGTAGAAATTGAGACTCAAAAAAGGGGTATCAGTTTATCCTAAGGCACAAAACCAGGCCAAGATGTGAATTCAGGTCTCTTGATATTGCATTCAGGATGTTGCTTTATTTTTTTATTTTTTAAGATTTTATTTTTTATTTCAGAGAGAGAGAGAGAGAGAGAGAGAGAGAGAGAATGATGTAGGGCTCCATCCCAGGACTCTGGGATCAGGGCTCGAGCTGAAGGCTGATGGTTAACTGACTGAGCCAGTCAGGCACCCCTGGGATATTGTGTTAAATCAGTTGTGACCACATCTAATGACATCATTTTACCTTATTCCCTAGTCTAGAGCTGTGGTGGGGATAGAGAACAGTTGGTTCTTTTATCTACAACTCTTTAAGATCTTCATCTCACAGTTTATTATTATTTTCTCCAACAAATAAGTCTAATTCCTTAATGGTCCTTAGTCTTTTTTCTTCCTTTTCCTTGGCTGGTACTGTTACTTTACCATCTTTCAAGAATCTGTGAGGTAGTCACATCACAGCAGTTTTAACTTCCAAGGCCAAGCATAAGGACATTTTCTGTAAGCTTCCCTGTTATGAGCCACTGAGTTTGTGGGTAAGACCCCTAGGAAAATAGTCTGCAATATTAGGCAATAATGTAATAATGAATATGGAGGAAGTGGCTGAATGATGGGCTCTGCAGAGTAAGTACACTGTTCTTATTCCGTCGAGGAGAGCACCAGCTAGAGAGACTCCTTACACTGAATTGTGAAAATGATTTCATGATAAAAATACCGGAGGGTGAGTTTGAACACCAAAAACTCATTTAAGACTGTGCCACTAAATGTGACCTTGGTCAATTTTCTTTAACATTCCGTGCTGCTGTTTCCTCAAATCGAGAGGAAAGAATTTGTTAAACAATCTTTCCAATTCCACACAGTCAATAAAACTGTTGGATAAAGCTCTATTTATACAGAACATCCTGGGACTAGGGCTTACCTTAAACTAATGGGTTTTGGAGGGAAAACAGACGAATCACCTTCTTTTGGCCTTTACATATAGACCAACTTCACAAATGGCAAATGATCAGAAGCCAGAAAGAAAGAGCAAAGACTACATGTATCCATTCATTCCTTTCCTCACATCTAAAACTCTGAAATACCCCCTGAACTCAGTTAACTGTGTAAGTCCAAAAGGGCTCTTGTTTTCCTAAGAGGAGTAAAAATAAAAATTACCACTACATGTTTCAGGAGTTAATGCTGCTGTTCGGATGTCTTCGTTCAAATCTCTTGTGATTTACTCTCACAAACATTTCCAAATGATACGGAGGCAACTCTCCCTAACAAACGACAGAAAAGCCATAACCGTATATTGTTACATGCGACAAGTTAATGTGGAGCCTTTCTAGCGCTGCCCTCTCCAAAGGTTCCAACACACAAACATCAGGCGGAGTGTATTTAAACAAGCAATGTTTGAATTCATTCCAACCTTTCCATTTACAGCAATTTAAGACTATTTGTATTCAGGAAACAAAATAACAAGGGACAGCTGTTTCTCTACTTTGCTCTTACTTTGAGGCTATTTAAAAACACTTTGACAAGTTAAAAATGTAAAAGAGCATCATTATAATTTAGGGCATGCGTACATCAGGTAAAATTACGTATACCAGCATAAAATCAATAGTTTCCTTTTTAAACCAATTTTACTAACAGAGAACTCGCTTATATTCTGGAATACATGCAATGGGTTCGGTATTTATATGTCCTATATCTTCAATCTTAAGAGATTCCAGAATGAGCCCATATGAGGACAGAACCTTACGCATGGGTGGTCCTCCATATCTAGTCCTGTAAAGCATGTTCATCTTATTATGGGGTAATACCATTCCAGCACACCATTAGCTGAAGACCACTTGGCTGATATGCATAGACATCACCTCTGTATTCACCACTAGCATTTCAGAGTATAAAGATGTTATATGATAATAAGTTAACTCATCCACTAATTGCTGAAGAGAAATTCTGGGCCAATATGGCTACCACAATCATATCACTGAAGCAGTTGAACGACACCCACAACCTTATCCTGTCTTTATTGATACTCAACCAAACAACAGAAGGATGATGTATGAGAACCTATGCTGTGCCTTAACGTTATTCTTTCTAGATGGCAGATTGGAACGCCATGCTTGAAGAATTCAAATGTTCAACGTTGGCAGAGCTGCACACAACCAGACATTTTCAAAGATGATCACAGCCTATTGGAAATCTACCTTTCAGAACTCTGCATATGAAAAATTAGTTTGGAATCAAACTCTAAATTGCTACTTCAAAATGTTGCACTATTACAGCTACTTAAGAGAAAAAACACAAACCCACTGATTGAATGTGCCTAAAAGAATGCTTTTGATTTAAAAAAAAAACAACTAATCAAGAGATTTTTTTCTGCTTCCTAGGATGTGTGAGTGTTGCTTCTTTTCCTTAGATATCACATATGAATATTAACAAAAGAACAGTATGCACAGGAGAAATGCTTTTTTCGTAAACTCAATGGGATGAATGTTAACAGTTTTAGGAATATGTTACGGTAAGGGGGGAGGTGTCCATATGTATGTGATTATTTTTAGGTAAGTAAATTACCTTCTAAAGGAGCCAGATGGCTCTAGGAACACATCTGCAGCTTTGGTTTTCATTTTCTCACTACTCGCACTGATAATGACAGGGTCATCGAAGGGATGGTCACAAGCAATCCTCTGAAACAGACCCTGTCTTGTGTGAAAATAGGGGATAATATAAACTATAGATTTTTTTTTAAAGCTAAGACCATTAAGAAGATGGACTTCTCTTATTGTTTAGCCCATTGACAACACTTTCCTTCATGGCTGCTCTACGTAGGGGTAAGGAACTTGTTGAGGTCCACTATAGCACTCGGGAGGTAAGAGGGCAAATTCTCAGATTGAAGATAATCCATAAGTTAAAAGCCACCTTATTTGGGGGGACTATTTTTTTTTGTTTATATTGAGAGGAAAACTACAACATTTTTCATCCTATTCAGTTCTATAAAGAGGAAGTTTTTTGTGTTAAGACAAGCACCTTCTACAAAATTCCATGGCACCCCTATCAGCTTAGGGTCTTTCCACTTCAAATCCACATTTCTTTGCCATGTTTCATGACACTGAGGCTGGATCCTTGAAGCATCTTCTTTTCCAGCTGGCAGGATGTTCAGCCTTTTTTGGTAGAAGGTGTTGGGGGGAAACTATAGGAGGAAGGGGTTCTCTACTTGCTTCTGATACAATTTATAATTCGTAGCACATGACTACTGGTGGAGTCAAGGACATCCAGTGGCACTCACATCCTGCAAGCTTTGCCAGCACCCCCCAGGGAAGCTTCCTAGTAAGTTTTGTGAGCTTGCAAGCAGGCATCTTTCCCAGTAAGTTTCTATGGGAGCCTGGCAGATGGTTTCATGCCAGCTGCAGCTCCTCTGTATCTCTTCAACTAACTCTGCCATCCAGCGGTCACTGCCATACTCTTTCCAACAAACTCTGACTCTTAGCATTGGAGGACAGGGTAGGAGGTCAGTAATGGGGCTTTTCTAAGTTTACTTCTTTGGGTACTCTATCTCTACCTCGAGGTAGTAGCTGCTTTCCATATCTGCTATTTCAGAATTTTTTGGACTTCTCTTCACCCCTTAGTTGTTGGTTAATATCCTGCTAATATTTAATCATATTAGTATTAAACTTTCCACGTTCAGACTACTTGAGTGGCTTCTGTCTCTTGACTAAATCTTAACTGATACACTCAGTTAAAATATTCAGGACAGGATGGATAATAAGATATTTAACTAAGGAAATAAATGGGAAGCTAAAAGTAATAAAGTTTGGAAAAAATGGAAAACATATAGACCGGGAAGGTATGAAAGAGAATAGACAAATATGGCAGAGACTATAAACTCTTCACTGAAATCTGCCCTTGTCCTCTATTTTTAAAAAAAGATTATTTACTTATTTATTTGAGAGAGAGAGAGAGAGAGAGAGCGCACAAGTGGGGGAGGAGGGGCAGAGGGAGAAGCAGATTCCTCACTGAGCAGAGAGCCCGACCTGGGGCTCAATCCCAGGACCTTGAGATCATGACCTGAGCTGAAGGCAGATGCTTAGTTGACTGAACCACCCAGGTGCCCCTACCCTTGTCTTCTTTAATACTCACAGAATTCTAACCAGGCTAGGAACTGCCCAGCTGTCTCTATTTGCTTGCTGCCTTAGTTATGTGTGATTATAGGACCAAGTTCTCAGTAACAGAGAAAGAACAGATGTGACAAGTGCCATATCCTTCTCTGAGACCTGATAGATCATGTATGCCTTTGTTATATTCTTTCTCCTTTCTGGTCAGAGGACATAAAGAAGTGGAGTGACTCAGCTGTGACCATGCAGATGACAAGATTGCTCTAAATGATGGTGGAGCAACCATTTAGAAGGAACCTAATTCTTGAACGACTGTGAGAAGCAGAGATGCCCTATAAACCTAGACTGCTTACCTCAAACCCACTTCATAGAAGGAAGTAGACTTTTATAGTTAAGTCACCATAATTGGAGTCTATATGTTATAGCAGTTTAGGTTTAGTTGAATTAATATAACTGCCAGGGAGAGTCACTATTGTTCTTTTGTCTCATACCTCTACCCAACCTAGATGTTATTATCTAGTTATGGTTGTTCATATATATTAAACTATTAACCACTAATTCCATATCCAAATGCATTCAATCCAAAAAACATTATTTCCAATCTGTAGAACATGGTCTTTGTCTTCTTTCCTGTACAGATGGTTGAAATATTTTTATTCGGTCTATTCTTTCCATGTCTAATACCTCCCATCCCTCAAGAATTATCTTAGCTCATCCATAATTCTCTCTCTCTCTCTTTTTTTTTGACCAGACTAATTAGAAGAAACCTCCACTTCTAACCATGAATGCAATTATTTTATGAACAAATCACAAAGTCAAAAATCAATTCCCAAATGAAATCTCTGCTGTCCAAAATACTTAAAATATTCATTTTTCATGATACAATCTTTCTTGTGTTTAATTTATTTTTTAAGTCTCACTTTTTTAAAAGATTTTACTTATTTATTTAT
Organism: Mellivora capensis; assembly: GCA_004024625.1. Classification (NCBI taxonomy): domain Eukaryota; kingdom Metazoa; phylum Chordata; class Mammalia; order Carnivora; family Mustelidae; genus Mellivora; species Mellivora capensis. The sequence continues at coordinate 28,842 of PISX010009452.1, forward strand.
TTGACAGAGAGAGAGAGAGTGCACAACCAAGGGGAGCAGCACAGGGAGAGAGAGAAGCAGGCTCTCCACTGAGCAGGGAGCCCAATGGGGGGGGGCTCAATCCCGGGACCCCAGGATCAAGACCCAAGCCAAAGGCAGATACTCAACAACTGAGCCACCTGGTGCCCCTAATTTTAATTTCATCAAATATATTACAAAGTACTTGAAAATAAGACAACTTGTAACTCTCATAAAGCCCAACCTTATCCCTTAAACAAAGGAAATATTAAAAAGCTTGCTGTTTTAATCTAAATCTCCACTAAAAGGAACCAGGGTTCCATGGAGAAATAGGTTCACTGTATTGGTCAGGAAATATAAAAGATGAGCCTGAAACTTATTGTCATGCCAGAAAGCAGGGAAACCATCACATTTAACTAGCAATATGTCAAAAGAAGCCCATCTGAAGAGGTTTCTGCTAACCAAAGATAGGGTAATATTAACCAGTAAGCCTAATAATTTGCAATGGATTGATGCACATATGAAATGTATTTATTTTTCTTCCCAGTTTACAGATAAAGAAAGTTGAGACAGGCAAAACTGAAAAGGTAGGTAACTTGTCCAAGTTCTTGCAGCTGTAATTCTCATTTAACCACCATTCCCCATAGTTTTATAGAATTGGTGCAGAATCATAAGAAGAAATTCCTCTCTTTGCCTCTATTTGTTCTAAGAAATAACATTACTGTCTCTGGGGGAAAATAAAGGAAAGACAAAGAAATATAAAAAGAAAAGAAAAAGAACTGAAGTAAAAAAAAAAAGACAGGATATCTACATTCTAACTTCTTAATCCTGTAAGAGTCCATGAGTATTGTAGAGGTTCTTTCTTTTGACCTTTTAACCCATACCCATTTCTTATTTCTTTAATCTGTATTCTACCACTTTTCACTTTTGCAGAGCATATTATTCTATTCTATTCTATTCTATTCTATTCTATTCTATTCTATTCTATTCTATTATTTGTAATGTTTCATCATTGAAAATGATCATTCATGGTGCGCCTGGGTGGCTCCGGTTGTTAAATGTCTTTGGCTCAGGTCATGATCCCAGGTCCTGGGATTGAGCCCCACATTGGGCTCCCTGCTCAGCAGGAAGACTGCTTCTCCCTTTCCCACTCCCTCTGCTTCTGTTCCCTCTTTTGCTGTGTCCTTCTCTGTCAAATAAATAAATAAAATCTTTTTAAAAAAAGAAGAAAATGTCATTCATGAAGAGAATTTACTTTCTGGAAGTTGGGGATAATAGGTGATAACTGAATGAGGCTAGACATATAAAGCACATGGAATGCTGTCCAGAAATGTTAAGTCCTCAATAAATATTAGGTCTTATTATTATTGGTGGTGTTGTCAATTCCTATTTTGTACTCCATGTGTCAATAGCACATGAATTAAAAACTGGGACTCAGGAGGAGGAGCAAGATGGTGGAGAAGTAGGAAACCTAAATATCATCAGGTTGCAGGAGTTCAGCTAGATAGTCATCCAACCATTCCAAACACCTGCAAACTCAACAAGAGACAGAAGAGAAGAAGAGCAGCAATTCTGGGAACAGAAAATCAATCACTTGCGGGAGGTAGGACAGGCGGAAAAGTGAAACCAGGGCAACAAAGGGGACAATAGACCACGGCGGGAGGGGATGGCTCCCGGCAAGTGAGAGCAGCAGAGCACAAAATCAGAACTTTTAGAAGTCTGCCCCACTGAGGATGTCCCTCCAGAGGCTAAGCAAGGGGTGGAGCCCTCAAAGGACAGTGTGGTCTCAGGACCCTCTGGGTCACAGAAAGACCAGGGATGTCTGAATGTGGCAGAGCTTCCAGGTATTGAAGGGGGGAAGCCAGCTGCAGAGACAGAGTCCAGGAGTGGACTCTCATCTCAGAGTTACCTTAAACTGTGATCTAAGGCACAGATGGGCTACTACACTTTAGGTAGGCACCCAACAAGCAGCAGACCCAGGGAGACTCCTCTGGGAGGAGTGGCACAGGAGCATGCTGCAGGAATCAGCTGGGTTTGGGGCCATGCACCAGAGATAGAAACACTTGGTCACAGGCTGGGTGAGCACGGAGTGTTGCTGGAGACCAGGGAGAGAGGAGGGATTTAGTACTTTTCTCTGAGGGCACATTGAGGAGAGGGTCCCTGAGCTCTAGGCTCCTATGGCACCAGAGATTGGGAAGCCACCATTTTCATTCCCATCCTCCAAAGGTGTATGGAAAGCTTTCAGGGAACAAAAGCTACCGAGAGCAAAACTGAGTAGATTGTTTAGCCTGGCCTCAGGCAAAGACATTTGAGAATCACTGTAACAGGCCTCTCCTCCAAAAGATCAGCAAGAATACCCAGCCAAGACCAAGTTCACCAATCAATGAGAACTATGGAACTCCAGAGCTAGGAGAAAGCAACATAGAATTCATGGCTTTTTTCCCATGATACTTTAGTCTTTCAAAGTTAATTTTTTTTAAATTTTTATTTTTTTCTTATTCTATTTCTTAAACTTTATCCTCTTTCCTATTTTAATGTTTTTAAACTATTTTATCTTATCAATACCTTTTAAAAAATCTTTTAAAATTTTCGTTCTTATAGTCGCATTTTATCCTTTCATTGTATTTAACCTTATTATTTTTTTATATATAGGTTTTTTTCTTTAAAATTTTGGGATACAGTTTCTTCTAATAGATCAAAATATACCTTAAATCTAGTGCACAGCTTTGTTCTAGTTTCCAGCCTGATCACATTCTTTCCTCTTTTTTCTTTTTTCAACCAACTTCTTATCGTTCCTTTTTTAGAATCTTTTTAAATTTTCATCTTTATAGTCATAGTCCATCCCTTCATCATGTTTACCTTTATTTTTGTATATATATGTTTTTCTCTCTTTAAAATTTGGGAAGGTAGTTTCTTCTAGCAGAACAAAATATGCCCAAAATCAAGTGTGTGGCTCTGTTCTACTCACGAGTTTAATATATATATATATATATATATATATATATATATATATATATATTTTTTTTTTTTTTTTTTTTTTTTTTTTTTTTTTTTTTTTTTTTTTTTTTTCTTCTTTTTTCCCCCCCTTCTTCTCTCCCCAGTTTCAGGTCTCTTCTGATTCAGTTAGTGTATATTTTTCTGGGGTTGCTGCTTCCCTTTTAGTATATTTTCTCTCATTCATCTATTCTTATCTGGATAAAATGACAAGGTGGAAATACTCACCAAAAAAAAAAAAGAACAAGAGGCAGTACCAATGGCTAGGGACCTAATCAATACAGACATTAGTAATATGTCAGAACTAAAGTTCAGAATGACGATTATCAAGGTGCTAGCTGGGCTCTAAAAGAGCATGGAAGATCCCAGAGAATCCCTTTCTGAAGAAATGAAATCCCTTTCTCGAGAAATAAAAGAACTAAAATCTAACCAAGTAGAAATTTAAAAAAGCAATAAAAAATGGAGGCTTTTACTTTTACTGCTAGGATAAATGAGGCAGAAGAGAGAATTAGTGACATAGAAGACCAAATGATGGAGAATAAAGAAGCTGAGCAAAAGAGAGACAAACAACTACTGGACCATGAGGCGCAAATTTGATAGATAAGTGAGACCATAAGATGAAACAATATTAGAATAATAGGGATCCCAGAAGAAGAAAGAGAGAGGAGGCAAAAAGTATATTGCAGCAAGTTATAGCAGAGAATTTCCTTAATTTGGCAAAGGGAACAAGCATCAAAATCCAGGAGCCACAGAGAATCCCCCTCAAAATCAATAAAAATAGGTCCAACACCCCATCATCTAATAGTAAAACTTACAAATCTCAGTGACAAAAAGAAAATCCTGAAAACAGCTTGTGATAAGAGGTCTGTAACATACAACTACAGAAATGTTAGATTGGCAGCAGACCTATCCACAGACCTGGCAGGCCAGAAAGAACTGGCATGATATATTCAGAGCACTAAATGAGAAAAATAAGCAGACAAGAATGCTATATCCAGCTAGACTGTCATTGAAAATAGGAGAGATAAAAAGCTTCTAGGACAAACAAAAACTAAAAGAATTTGCAAACAGCAAACCAGCCCTAAAGGAAATATTGAAAGGGGTCCTCTAAGCAAAGAGAGCCTAAAAGTAACAGACCAGAAAACAACAATACAATATACAGTAACAGTCACCTTATAGGCAATACAATGTCACTAAATTCATATCTTTCAATAGTTATCCTGAATGTAAATGGGCTAAATGCCCCAATCAAAAGACACAGGGTATCAGAATGGATAAAAAAAATCCATTGATATGTTGCCTACAAGAAATTCATTTTAGAACCAAAGACACCTCCAGATTTAAATTGAGGGAATGGAAAACAATTTGCCATGCTAATGGACATCCAAAGAAACCTGGGATGGCAATCCTTCTATAAGATAAATTAGATTTTAAGCCAAAGACTGTAATAAGAGATGAGGAAGGACACTATATCATACTTAAAGGATCTGTCCAACAAGAAGATATAACAATTTTAAATATCTATGTACTTAACATGGGAGCAGCCAATTATTTAAGCAAATTAATAACAAAATCAAAGAATCACATCAACAATAATACAATAATAGGAGGGGACTTTAACGTCCACCTCACTGAAATGGACAGATAATCTAAGCAAAAGAGCAACAAGGAAATAAAGGCTTTAAATGACACACTGGACCAGATAGACACCACAGCTATATTCATTCCATCCCAATGCCACAGAATACACATTCTTCTCTAGGGCACATGGAACATTCTCCAGAATAGATCACATCCTGCGTCACAAATCAGGTCTCATTTGGTACCAAAATATTGGGATCATTCCCTGAATATTTTCAGACCACAATGCTCTGAAACTAGAACTCAATCATAAGAGGAAAGTTGGAAAGAACGCAAATACAGTGAGGCTAAAGAGCATCCTAATAAAGAAAGAATGGGTCAACTGGGAAATTAAGGAAGAATTAAAAAAACATTCGTGTAAACAAATGAAAATGAAAACATAACTGTTCAAAATATTTAGGACACAGCAAAGGCAGTCCTGAGAAGAAAGTATATAGTAATACAAGCCTTTCTCAAGAAACAAGAAAGGTCTCAAGTACACAACCTAAGCCTACACCTAAAAGAATTAGAGAAAGAACAGCAAAGAAACCCTAAACCTGGCAGGAGAAGGGAAATAATAAGGAGCAGAAATCAATGAAATAGAAACCAAAAGAACAGTAGAGCAAATCAATGAAACTAGAAGCTGATTCTTTGAAAGAATTAATGAGATTGATAAACCCTGGCCAGACTTATCAAAAAGGAAAGAGAAAGGACCCAGATTAATAAAATCTTAAATGAAAGAGGAGAGATCACAACCAGCACCAAAGAAATACAAACAATTATAAGAACATATTATGAACAACTATACATCAGCAAATCTGACAATCTGGAAGAAATGGATGCACTCCTAGAGACATATAAACTACCAAAACTGAACCAGGAAGAAATAGAAAACCTGAACAGACCCATAACCAGTAAGGAGATTGAAGCAGTCATCCAAAATCTCCCAACAAACAAGAGCCCAGGGCCAGACAGCTTCCCAGGGGAATTCTACCAAATATTTAAAGAAGAATTAATACCTATTCTCCTGAAACTGTTCCAAAAAATAGAAATGGAAGGAAAACTTCCAAACTCATTTTATGAGGCCAGCATTACCTTGATCCTGAAACCAAAGACCCTATCAAAAAGGAGAATTACAGGCCAATATCCTTGATGAACAGACATGCAAAAATCCTCACCAAAATACTAGCCAATAAGATCCAACAGTACATTAAAAGGATTATTCACCAGAACCAAATGGGATTTATTCCTGGGCTGCAAGGTTGGTTCAATATCCACAAATTGATCAATGTAATACAATACATTAAAAAAAGAAAGAACAAGAACCATACAATATTCTCAATAGATGCTGAAAAGGCATTTGACAAAGTACAGTATCCTTTCTTGATCAAAATTCTTCACAGTGAACGGACAGAGGGTACATACCTCAATATCATCAAAGCCTTCTGTGAAAAACTGACAGAGAATATCATTCACAATGGGGGAAAAACTTCCCCTAAGGTCAGGAACACAGCAGGGATGTTCACTATCTTTACAATATTCAACACAGTACTAGAAGTCCTAGACTCAGCAATCAGACAACAAAAAGAAATAAAAGGCATCCGAATTGACAAAGAAGTCAAACTCTCACTCCTTGCAGATGATATGATACTTTATGTGGAAAACCCAAAAGACTCCACTCCAAAACTTCTAGAACTCATACAGGAATTCAGTAAAGTGTCAGGATATAAAATCAATGCACAGAAATCATTTGCATTTCTATAGACCAACAACAAGACAGAAGAAAGAGAAATTAAGAGTCAATGCCATTTACAACTGCACCCAAAACCATAAGATACCTAGGAATAAACCTAACCAAAGAGGCAAAGAATCGGCACTCAAAAAACTATAAAGTACTCATGAAAGAAATTGAGGAAGACACAAAAATGAAAAAACGTTCCATGCTCATGGATTGGAAGAACAAATATTGTGAAAATGTCTATGCTACCTAGAGAAATCTACACATTTAATGCAACCCCTATCAAAATACCATCAATTTTTTCAAAGAAATGGAACAAATAATCCTAAAATTTATATGGAACCAGAAAAGACCCCACATAGCCAGAGGAATGTTGAAAAAGAAAGCCAAAGTTGGTGACATCACAGTACCTGACTTCAAGCTCTATTACACAGCTGTAATCATCAAGGCAGTACGGTACTGGCACAAAAACGGACGCATAGATCAATGGAATGGAATAGAGAGCCCAGAAATGGACCCTCAACTCTATGGTCAACTAATCTTTGACAAAGCAGCAAAGAATGTTCAATGGAAAAAAGACAGTCTCTTCAACAAACGGTGTTGGGAAAATTGGACAGCCACATGCAGAAGAATGAAACTGGATCACACAAAAATAGACTCAAAATGGATGAAGGACCTCAATGTGAGACAGGAATCCATCAAAATCTTTGAGGAGAACACAGGCAGCAACCTCTTTGACCTCAGCTATAGCCACTTCTTCCTAAAAATATTGCCAAAGGCAAGGGAAGCAAGGACAATAATGAACTATTGGGACTTTATCAAGATCAAAAGCTTTTGCGCAGCAAAGGAAACAGTCAACAAAACTAAAAGACAACTGATAGAATGGGAGAAGATATTTCCAAATGACATATCAGAATCTTAAAGAAATAATCAAACTCAACACCCAAAGAACAAATAATCCAATCAAGAACTGGGCAGAAGACATGAACAGACATTTTGGTGAAGAAGACATCCAAATGGGCAACAAACTCATGAAAAAGAGCTCAACATCACTCGGCATCAGGGAAATATAAATCAAAAGTACAGGGAGATACTGCTTCACACCATTCAGAATGGCTAAAATTAACCAGTCAGGAAAAGACAGATATTGGTGAGGATGTGGAGAAAGGGGAACCCTCCTAAATGCTTGGTAGGAATTCAAGCTGGTGCAGCCACACTGGAAAACAGTATGGAGGTTCCTCAAAAAGTTGAAAATAGAGTTACCCTATGACCCAGCATTCAGATTACTGGGTATTTACCCTAAAGATACAAATGTAGGGATCCAAAGGGGCATGTGCACCCTAGTGTTTACAGCAGCAATGTCCATAATAGCTAAACTATTGAAAGAACCTAGATGCCCATCAACAGATGAATGGATAAAGAAGAGGTGATACACACACACACACACACACACACACACAGAGGAATACTATGCAGCCATAAGAAACCCCCACAAAATCTTGCCATTTGCAATGACGTGGATGGAACTAGGGAGTATTATGGTAAGCAAAATAAGTCAATCAGAGAAAGACAATTATCATATGATCTCTCTGATATGAAGAAATTGAGATCCAGGGCGGGAGTTGGGTAGCTGTGGAGGGTAGGGATGGAAAAAAAATGAAACAAGATGGGATCAGGAGGGAGACAAACCAAAAGAGACGCTTAATCTCACAAAACAAACTGAGGGTTGCTGGGGGGGTGGGGAGGGAGAGATAGGGTGGCTGGATTATAGACATTGGTGACGGTATGTGGTATGGTGAGTGCTGTGAAATGTGTAATACTGATGATTCATAGACCTGTACCCTTGGGGCAAATAATACATCATTTGTTAATTAAAAAACAAGCAAACTGGGACTCAGAACTTCTCTTGGTATTGTACTAAGAAAATGATACTTTATGACTATTGTAGGACTATATAAACAAGAAACATTTTTAACCTTTACTGGTAATTAGTGACATTAAAAAAAATTCTGAAATTTAAAAAAATTATTGAATATGCACCATATATGAGAAGCAAGAGTTTATTAAAACAAAGTAGACCTGGTCCTTTCCTTTGTGAATCTTATAATCTAATGAGAAAGACAGATATTAAATAAGTACTCAGGAGGGTCCTTTTGAAAAAGAACATCCACTGAATCCTGAATCTGCTGAATCCAATAAATGCTGCTTTATTAATTTGAATTTACAGATACATAGTCTTATGATGGCAGGCCATGTGCACTTCAAATATGACTAAAAAATAATTTACCTAATTAATGCCACCATATATTGATTTTAAGTCCATTTGATGTCTAGTTTGGGAACATAAAACTAGAGTTTTAGCATTCAAGAATTCAAAATGTATTTGCCTTTCTATTATTTTCTGCAGTCACATACCAAAGTCACATACCAAACCACATACCAGTGGTTGACCCTGGCAGATGAGAGCATTTTATCACTGAGATTGTTTAGAATTGCCAGTACATAATTATAGTTAAAAGTTGACTACTTTTGGTCAGCTTTAATACTGTTTAAATTTCTCTGTGCTCCCAACATGGAAGGCACTGAGGGCAGAACATTCCTAGTGTCCTTGCTCCTCGATATGCCACTGGCTTTCTCCAGTGATCTTGGAACCACACAAGCAATAACACTACAAACATTAATGATTCTTTTGAACTTAGATATTTTATTATATCTTATGTTGGTAGAGCATTTATTATACACCAGGCAAGGTCCCAAGTACTTCACAGATATTAACTTCAAAATCCCTCATTAAAAACCATTTGAAGAAGATAAAAAATATTTTTCAAAAATTAAGGACTTTAGTTAAAAAACTATCCAGTTTAAAGAGTCAGTGCTGTTTTTCTGCACAAAATTACTGTTAAGGTTTAAAAATTGTTTTGTGCTGTAGAATTGAGTTTTACTTTGTAGTCTGAAATAACAGCTATTGTCTGGGAGGGAATTAATTTGACCTCTTTGAAATGCTAATTAAATTCTTATCTACAAACCCAATATTTGCACTGTTGAGCTATTTAAAGGAAATATAAAATCCATAGGCTTGATGAAACGATAAAGGACATTTGTTTAGCTAAATCATTAAAGAGAAACAATGACTTTTATTCTGTCCCACATCTAAGGACAAAACAAAATAATACCAATATATGAAAGCATATTACACTAAACTACACAGTGATGTTTGTTATTTAGGTTGTTTTGACATTACACAGAGGAATAATTCCTGAATTTTAAAAATTATAACAGACTAAGTTAATATAATTTGTACCTTTACATAAACAATCGAATGATTTCAGTTTGATTTCTGTGAACCTAAGAATTTAAATTTTCACCAGGTTCCAGGTGTTCTTTTTTTTTTTTTTTAAGATATGGTTTATTTATTTGAGAGAGAGAGCAGTTGGAGAAGAGAGGTGGAGAGGGACAAGCAGACTCCGCATTGAGTGCAGAGCCCAAAGTGGGGCTTGATCTCAGGATGGGGATATCATGACCGGAGTCAAAATCTAGTTGGACCCTTAACCACCCAGGCATCCTCCCAGTTGTTCACTCTTTTTTTTTTTTTTAAGATTTTATTTATTTATTTGACAGAGAGAGAGACATGGCCAAAGAGGCAACACAAGCAGGGGAGTGTGAGAGGGAGAAACAGGCTTCCTGTTGAGCAGGGAGCCCAATGAGGGGCTCGATCCCAGGACCCTGTGATCATGACCTAAGTTGAAGGCAGACGCTTAATGGCTGAGCCCCCCAGGTGCCACCCCAGGTGTTCATTCTTATAAGTCAAATATCATTTACTATTTTTTATACTCTTACCAACATATTCTGTTATGATTTTAGTTATTCTTTTAATGAAAAACATTCTTGGACAGTAGGAAAGTTTATGGCATGATTTCCAATACATCTAGTTGGTGGCAAGCGTTCATAATGAACAGATACACAATAATCCACACTACATTACACATTTTAAATAGTAACTGCATATTTTCAGACTCATGCCTCATTTCAAGAAATCCTACATGCAACAAACATCAGTGCAGTGAATTTTGTCTGTTACCCACTGGGATTTCCTGATACAAACAAGTTCAGGCCAAACAATTATCCTTTTGTGTTCATTTGGCCACAGCTGAATTTTTCCATTTTTAGATTTTTAAAAGAAAATGGAATATATAACAATAATATTTTTCCTCCTCATTAAGGCCCTACCACGATGGCCATAAATTAAACATAATCATAATAAAATAATATTATGTGCTTTATTCTAATAATGCATATTATTATAATTATATTAATTATAATAATTAATATTTTAATGTGCTTTATTCTAATTTAAGTGGTAAGAGAAAAAGAATAGGCTTATACTGACCTATATGTGATGGACTTTTGTGGACATGAAAGTGTCTTATTTTTCATATTGATTCAGGTGTAGAAATTATTTCCTATCAAAACTCATGTCATGCCACAGGATATCTTGCAAATAAAATTCCCTCTTCTGAGAAGGAATGGGCCTGTTTATGTGTGTGGATGATTGAGAATGCTAGAGGTGTTGATTTAGATGGAATATAATTGTACTTCAGAGTCTGATGCTTAAAATCACTGTGAATCAGAATAATGTATACATGGAACAAATCGATCAACAGGACTTCTCTAATAACTGACATGTTAGTGAGGCTATATTGAACCAGGATTGAACTCAAGTCAGACTGTCACTCATGATTTACCTGGCGGGGCATTTTGTTTGAGTGAAAGTGAGTTATGTCTTTGATTAGAACATACAGAAAAATAGAGTCATCAGATAGACAGAATGGAGATTGACTTGTTTAAAAACTTGTATTGAACCAAAGCCAGTATTTTTCCTCATTCTCCCAAATAGGTTTACACAACACAGACACAGATCTGAGCTGAGGCTACAGAATAAAGATAATAGCAGAACATTTGGTATTGCTTCTAATATAGCTTAAACTGGAAAAATAGGCACACTGGATTAAATCCTTTTGCCTTTTTTTGGTATACTAGATGCTTATTCATAAAGCAATGATCAGTTAATTAATAAGTAGTACCAGTTTTTCAACATAGAACATTTTCTACTAGCCCAGAAGTTTAAAAACAATCTCCGAAATTCCAACATGAGTAGCCCTCAGCAAAAGTCATGTTTTATTCCTTTTAGTTTCCTAGAGATCATCATGATTCTCTTCTTTCTTTTCTTCAAGCTACACTTTTTTAGTGCTGTTTTGGGGGCTTGGAATGAGGAAAGAGGCTTCCAGAGGGTTGAACACCCTATGGGACAGCACTGATATCAAGGAGCACAATTTCCAGATAAAGCCCAGTAGCTTAACAGAAGGTTAAGCTCAACAAAGGATCAGAGAGACAATATTTGTCTAGAAGAAGGTGTCCAAAGAGACAACAGACTTTCTCATGACCTAATCTACCTAACCCCTATTCCCCACTTCCCTTCCCTAACTCTTACTCATTCTTCAGATCTCAAGTTAAATATCATTTGCACAGGGACGTCCTCCCTGACCCCCTGACCTAGTTAAGTGCCTTGTTGTACTCTCACAGCATTCTCCACTTATGTTTGGTATAATTAATTGATATTTGTTTATCTATAAAGCTGTGTTTATCTAATTTCACTATAAATCTCCATGCCTTGCCCATAACAAGCACTCAAAAATATTTGTTCAAAGAATGAATGAATAACTGAGACCAGGAAAAGCAGTTACATTTTATGATGGGCTTTAAGAGAGAAAATCTGAGATGGAGAGTTTGATTTTGAGGAGTAAGTACTGGACCATTTCCCTGTAACACTTCTTAATAATTTCCTTCCTCTCGTTTGAAGTCACAGCGCTTTGTTTTAGCACAAAGAATACGATTATCCCAATGATATCTTGACAAATACAAACATACTTATCCTTGGAGTACACAATCTACAATACCACAATTTGCACCAGCATAATGGGAAGGGACCATGGAGCAGACATTTGAATCTTCTACCCGTCCTTTGTTTATGTGCCTAGAGCCTCCAAGTGTTGACGATAGCTCTGAATTATTTTTAATAGGCTAATGGCTAACACTGAAACAAACCACATGTACTTGAGCATGACAGACGTCATATGGACAGTGTTGCTAATGTCATCCCTATCTCTTGTATCAGACTGACCTCGCGCTTAAAAACAGTAGCATAGCAATTATGGTCACCGCTAGATTCTTAATCATGTACTTCTTCCCATTCCTTGATGACACTCACTCATGGAACATTTCCTGATGATGATTCTGCACTAATTCTCCTGAATACTAAAAGGCACTAGAATGTCTTATTGTAAATTCACTTTGACCATCAACTAGTATTGGGAAAAAACATGTTCTTATAAACACATTACAGTCTTCTCTGGAGTCCCACTAATAACAAAATTCCCACTCCGCATTTAGTCTTCAAGTAGCCCTGTCCTGCCGCCACAACAGGGACTTTGTTTTCAGTTACTCAGCACTTGGGGGCAGAAATCTTTTTGCCTTTTCCCATCTCAATCCCTGTCTGAGCAGCAAAAAGGATAACACATATCAAACAGTTAAAATCCTCCCTGGTGTTATACACAGGCAGTTAGTCAGAAAGCTTTCTAAGGAAAAATCCCTCTCAAAACAGAAAAATATACTTGAATATTTTGTGAGCACTTTGTAGAGACAGAAATAAATGGAGAAAGCTACAAGCTGTCGGATTCACTCCCTAATACGTCTTTGCTGTCATCAGAGTAGGATTTAATTCAAAACTGAACACCGCTTTGGAAATTTACTTTCCTCAAGAAAAGTGCAGCCTTGAGGAGAAAGTAATTACTAAATATGAGTGAGGAAAGGGAACAATGGACCGAAGCCTAAACAGATCATTATAGTTGTTACCAGAGGGTTTCAGAGTCAGGAAGAGGAAGAAAATGGTATGTACATGTTTGACATTTTAATATTACACTCTCATTAGCTGCTTTCTAAACTCTGAAATGTTTGACATGTAATTTAAGTACCCAGAAGATAGGCCATTTTCTCTAGCCCTTACAGAATAAGTCTGTTTAAAATAGAAAAAGAAGAAAAAGATGGAAAAAGAAGTAGAAGAAAAGGGTACTATGTGACTACAATTTTAGAAAGCTGAAGAGAATGGTTATATCCACCATTTGGGATTATCATGAATTACTGGCAATATTTTTTTTAATTTAAATTCAATTAGTCAACATATAGTACATCATTAGTTTCAGATGTACTGTTCAATAATTCATCAGTTGCATATAACCCCCAGTGCTCATCACATCACGCGCCAATATTTTTAATAGAAGTTGTAACTTACTCGTTGTTGATTGCATTAATGAATTTTCAATTTTACTGGAAATCACTTATTGCCATTGACTGGGACAAGGCTGAAAATATTTAAATATTTATGCAAATTTACATTTAAAATAGTTTTATTTAATGAGCTCCATGAATCTATATCATAACTTACATAAATTCCAAAGAAGCAGGTGTTGATGACTTTGAAAATACCTATTAGAGAAGAGGTGATATTTGTTATCTTATTCTCGAGTTATTAAGACATTTGTGTAAAAAAATTCTTCCTGGATCTTTTATAAAAAATTAGGTACTGGTTTTCTTTAGCATAAAGAACAAGTAATAAAAATTATTAAGATCAGTAGGTTGACTACCTTATCATACGAGTGGAATTTAATAAGCTGCCCAATTTTCTGCTCCTACTTTCAGAGCCACCAGACTAACAATGCACGTTTGAAAATCCTAAATGAAAAAAAGGCACAACTACAAACTTCTGGACTACAGACATGTGTGTTCTCTTATCAGAATCCTCAGCTGGCAAACTCTCAGCAAATGACGTTTTTTGTTTATCATTTCTGCATACTGGTCTGATTCAGAAAATAGGAAACTCCTTTGTTACAAAGTTCTTATATTTTTTTCCAGAATTTTTTTTCCATGTTTTTTTCCATTATCACTTTTGGCCCATTGTGAAATAAGTCTATTATAAAGAGAGCTAACAGGTGGAATATGGAAAGTTTCTTTTTCATTTCTTGAATTACATGGTTCCCGCACCCACCTCTTAGGAATTTATCATAGAATATATTAAGATAAGCTAAGTTCATGTTCTGTATAATATTTAATTGATTGATGGGAAATATTGCTCCAGCTAATTTACCTAAAAGAATATACTTATTTTACCCAAACTAAGGTAATTTGCTTCCTATTAATCAAAGAGGTTAATTTTTACTCATTCCAGAAACACATGTTTCCAATACAATGAATAAATTGACATGTCCTATATTTCCTCTGAATGATGACTTGACTGTTGAGGTTTTGTTCTTTTTGGGTGGTGGAGATGAAAAAGAAACAGAGAGAAGGAATGGGACAGATCCCTCAGGCTCTTGATTGATTCAAGCCTTGTCTTCCACTTTTTCCTCTTTCTCTGCACTATCTCTGAACACAAACAGAATTCATAATTGTCTCCATTGCCATGATCATCTAACCTTTGCTTTAATATATGCCTTGCCCAGTGTTGGACACACAGTATCTGTTTATTTAAATGAATTTACATCCTTATCCACATTGCATAAGAATGCTCATTTTCTCAAAAAGGAACTAGACTGATACTTTGTTTTCAATTTGCCAATCTAGTTTGAGAAAATATAATGCCACTTTATGTTCATTTTCCTGATTACTAATGAAATTGAATATTATTTTTGCTTTTAAAGAATTTATATTTCTTTTGGGAATGACTTTCTTATATTTTGTCCATATTGCTATTCCATGATCATTTTAAAATGCTTTATTAGAAGAATAATATATTATAATTTTCTTGTTTCTCATTTAGTTCTTAAATGTGTTAATGTTATATTTCGCTGTTCTTTAATTAGTTCTTTAATTACAAGCAAAGTTTTCATCAAGAACACACCAGATTCCTTAACTTTCATCTTCAATTATATCTTATATAGAGTAGGCCAAAGATAGGGACTCTGAGAAATACACTTATATGTATAATGGTGAATTTCTCCTGAGAGCTACCTGATCAGCCAAAATGAACATAGATATTGGGCTATTTTAATATAGCACTGATTTGGGTGTATTTAGGATATTTAGGTTCCTTTCACAAGTTTAGAAATGGTTACTTTACAACATCACTTATCATGAAGAAACTAATTATAAACTAAGGCATCACTTGTCACTATCCAGTATTTTTAAGTTTTCTTAAAGCAAAACCATGTTTTAAAAATGGAGGCAATTACTCTAGTTTGTACAGAAAATTATTCTTAAATGAAGTTTAAAAAATGTTTCACAAAAAAAGATAGACAAAATCAACCTAAACATGTCCTAAGTCTCAGGTTTATATTTTCTACAGATTAGTAAATTTTCATCGTATTTTAACATCGTATTTTAACATCGTATTTTAACATCGTATTTTAACTTTAACATCATATTTTAACGTTTTTGGCTAAAGATCAATCAATGTTAAAGTCTCAAAAAAGTAATGTTATTTAAACATGGGAAATATCTTAAAATATAATTATTTGGGCCTTGCATATGTATATGTACTTGGAGAGATGGGCTGCAGGCACAATTTTCTTAATGAGCTATGACAATACTTAAAAGAGACTGTGTGCTATGCTAATTTGAATTTCCTGATAGAAATTTTTTTAATATTATTCCAAGTTCTTAAGTTTGCCTAGTAAGTGTGCCAGTACAAACAATGAGATGTACTTATTTATTCTGCTCTTTGAGGAGTCTCCTATCCAAGTTGTCTTTTTGATTTGTATTAGATTATATATTTTATGTTTGTATTATATTATATAAACATATATAAGTATCCTAGCATGGAAATAATATATTATTTTTATATATTTATTATCATATAGATATAATTTATATATCATTTCTATGTTTAGGATACTTTTATAGTGGGGAACATATTACATTTAATTGGATTTCTGATCACTATCATTCCACTAATCATTTTCGTGGGAAACTTTCTTCTGATAGTAATTTTGCTCTACATGTTTTATAGTTTAATTTCTTATGTTCAAAAAGTGTTGACTGGTTATATATTGATATTTTATGAATATATTTTAGAAAGCTCTACTGTCTTATTTTAATTATAATGAGAACAACTATTTTGTTTTTAAGGGCAATTGAATATTTTCTGAGAGAAACAAAAGGTTTCATCATAAATAATTTATTCTATCTTACATAAAGATAAAAAAAGACCACAGATGATTTGCTCTTTTCTGCTATTTCTTTCTTTCTTTCTTTCTTTCTTTCTTTCTTTCTTTCTTTCTTTCTTTCTTTCCTTCCTTCCTTCCTTCCTTCCTTCAGTGTTCTTTTTGAAATTCAAGACAAAGCCTTCTCATTTCCTCCAAGCTTCCCCAAATCCCCTTTCATATCTATAAATTCTTCCAATAACTAAGGGCCAAAATGTTCAAATACCTACGCACTTTGGGCATGGAATGATCTACTGCAAACATTTTTTTCTTTGAGAGATCTTTTGTCTTAAAAATTCATATTATTTTTTAAAAATTTTAATCTGTAATGTATTTATTTCAGTATAATAAATAATGTAGAGCTGAAATCATGAAAATCCTAGAAGAAAACATAAATGGTCAGCTCCTTGACATTGGTCTTAGTGACGATTTTTTGGAACTGACACCAAAAACAAAGAAAACAAATGAAAAAATACAATAGGTGAGACTGCAGGTGCCCGGGTGGCTCAGTCAGTTAAGTGTCTGACTCTTGATTTGAGCTCTGGTCATAATCTCAGGCTTGTGAGATCAAGCCACAACTTGGGCTCCGCGCATGCTCAGCGGGAGTATGGTTCTTTCTCTTTCTCTCTCTCCCTCTCAAAACAGTCAATCAATCTTTAAAAAAAAAAAAGCGGGACTGCATCAAACTAAAAACCTTCTGCAGAGCAAAGGAAACTATCAATGAAATGAAAAGGCAAACTACTGAATGGGAGAAAATATTTGCAAATCATATATCTGATAAAGAGTTAATATCCAAAAGATATAATGAACTCATACAACTCAACACACACACAAAACAAACAATCTGATTAAAAAGTGACCAAAAGGGGCGCCTGGGTGGCTCAGTGGGTTAAGCCTCTGCCTTCAGCTCAGGTCATGATCCCAGGGTCCTGGGATCGAGCCCTGCATCAGGCTCTCTGCCCAGCAGGGAGCCTGCTTCCTCCTCTCTCTCTGCCTGCCTCTCTGCCTACTTGTGATCTCTATCTGTCAAATAAATAAATAAAATCTTTAAAAAAAAATAAAAAGTGACCAAAAGATCTTAATAGACATTTTCCCCAAGAAGACATATAAATAGGCAACATGCACATGGAAAGCTGTTCAACATCACTAATCATCAGGAAAATGCAAGTCAAAATCCCAATTATGTATCACCTTCCACCTGTTAGGTGGTTATTACTAGAAGACAAGAAATAGAAATGTTGATGAGGATATAGAAAAAGATGAACCCTTTTGTGCACGGGTGGGTGGGAGTATAAGTATAAGTTATAATAAGTATAAGTGAAGCCCCTACAGAAAACAGTATGGAGATTCCTCACAAAGTTTAAAATAAAGCTACCATATGATCCAGTAATTTCACTTTTTGATGTTTATTTGAAGAAAATGAAAATGCTAACTCAAAAAAGATATATGCAGCCCCATGTTCATTGCAGCATATTTATAATATCCAAGATAAGGAAACAATCTAAGTCTATCAGTGGATGAACGAATACAAAATACACAGTGTGTACGTATGTGTGTATAATATATTGTGTGTGTGTATATATATATATATATTTGTTGTAATAACAAATTATTGAGCCATTAAAAAAGAGGAAATCTCGCCATTTGCAACAACATGGATGGACCTTGAAGAAATGTGAAATAAGTAAGACAGAGAAAGGCAAACACCACATGACCTCACTTTTATATGGAATCTAAAAACAAAAACCAAAACAAAAAACAACCAAACAACAGAAAGAGGTCATACACACAGAGAACAGTCTAGTGGCTGGCAGGGGCAGAGAGGGGGGAGGTGGGATGAAATGGGTGAAGGGGTCAAAAGGTACAAACTTCCAGTTGTAAAATAGATGAATCATGGGGATGTAATGTACAGCATAGTGACTATATTATTTTGCATATTTGAATATCGTTAAGACAGTAGATCTTCAAAGTTTTCACCATAAGAAAAAATATTAGATGTTAACTAGAATTACTGTGATGATCATCTTGCAAGATATACAAATACTGAATCATTATGTTGCACACCTGAAATTAATATATTATATGTCAATTATACCTCAATAAAAATTGTGTAGGTAAAATACACAATAAAAAGCAAATAATGATTGGATCAATTAACATAAAATAAATTAGCTTAGGAAAAAGAGTCTTGACTACAACCCAGATTCCTGAACAACAATGACAAAAAAAGGACCAGTAACCACAAAAAGCCAGGCAAGCAGTCTGAAGAACAAATATTGAGATAAATTCTTGAAAATCCAGCATAACCAGCTTCTTAGTTCTTGATGTGAAAAAGATTGGTATTTGGTTTTCCAGGTCTGAAAAGCCTGGGTTAGGAGCTGAAAGTGTCCATAGAGGGTGATAATTCACCAAAACTGGTAGATATGGCTGAGCTGATTGCAAAGAATCTGGATGAGCTATAACATTTACAACATGACCCTCAATACCGAATCCAATGTTCCAGATATGCTCTGACAAGCAAAGAGAATGGTTGTGGGACTACCTTTCATGAGCTGTTTGATTTCATCTCAACATTCTAGAATTTCATCAGTTTTAAGATAAGTAATATTGTTTCATTGGTAATAAAATGAAGCAAGAGCACACAATAGAAAAATTTCTCAGTGTCTCTGTTGTTTTTTTTTTTAACGTAAAATAAACAATACAGGCATTTTTTCCAGGTTCTTATACTTGGAGAGCCGCATGTTTACCAATGACTATAAACATCTCAGAAACATCTGATCACAAATGCTAAACTCCTCTCATGAAGCCACTGAGTTCTGCTCACCTAAATATAGTCTTTTCTCAAACTTTGAATATTATAGACTTGAAGATAATGAAAATCTTTTTGAAAAATATGTCTGCTTATTAGTCATGCAACACTATGAGTTTGTCCACCTCATCATGAAGTCCTTATTTAGTAATGAAACACTGATTAACACTGATTAACTGATAGATCACTGATTAAAATGGTTCATTAGGGAAGTAACTTGCATCTTATTAATAAACAACCAAATTATCCTCATCTCACAAACTGTCATTAAATAGTTTAGTCTTAGAAGAAATATCTCTGTCCTCCCCAAATAGTAATGCTTTGTCTCTTAATACCTTTCTTAATTTCAGAATGCTCATCCCTTAGTACACTTACAAGCGAATTTTTAAAGCTTATTAATTATTTTTGTCCTCAGGTGTATCTCTCACCATTCCTGGGTAACATTGCATGAGGCACTATATCTAAAAACTGCATGTTGAATACTCAGCTAAGTGATCATATTCAATAGTCTTTAATCCCTGTAAACTGTGTCTGTGAAAACTATTTATTCTTCCTCTTTCTACCTCCAAAATGGGAATATGGACTAAGACTTATCTTATAGCTGGTTATCTTTCTCTCTTTATTCTTCTCTCGGAGATCTCATCTGATAAATGCTTTATATCTTCACGGTAATACCAAAATATTTTTCTTGAATGCAGCTACCTCCCCAAATGTCATATGTGTTATCTTTGTATCTATTATTTTTTTATGTCTGATATTCTTCCTTCACCCAAAATTCAATACTGGAAGGTCACTGTGGTCTGATAGAAAGTCATTCTAGACTATGAGTAATCAAAAAAGTTGATTTGGGGTCCCGAACGTGCCCTGATTCTGTGATCTTTGTCAGAGTTGTTGATTACCTTTCTCATCTCTAAAACAAGAATGATAGAACTTTTTCTGTTTCTTTACTCTCCCTTGTTACATAATGATTAAAATTAATAGTCATTTTTCCTCCACCTTTTTTGTTCTTTATGAGTCGTAGTGTTCATGATTTACATCTTTTTATTCTTCCATTTACCCAGCCTCTTGAAGTCATTTTAAAAATCGCCTGATATTTTGAACTCTAAATCCTGCCATTCATAATGTACTGATAATTCACTTTATTATGATTCTTGCATAGTAATATCCCCCAAATATATCTTTCCCTTCCCATTTCTAATGTATACTCCATGATTCTAGATTTTATTACTTCCATTCTGCAATAATGCCAAAAACTATCCTAACTGTTCAGTGATTTTTATTTTCTATTTTCCTGTTTCTTTCCTCTGCTTTCCTTAATTGAATTGTTTTTTCTTATTTTTCTTAGTTCTTCACTTTATCCTTACATTAAAAAAAAAAAGGACATAAGGTGATTTATAAAGAACACCTCTGGGGCACCCATGTGGCTCAGTTGGTTGAGTGTAGGACTTTCAATTTCAGTTCAGGTCATGATCTCAGGGTCGTGAGATAGAAACACGCATTGGGGCTCCATGCTGGGTGTGAAGCCTGCTTAGGATTCTCTCTCTCCCTTTCCGTCTGTCCATCCTCCCCATGTGCTCTCTCTCTCTCTCTTTCAAATAATTATAAACAAAAAGAACACCTCCTCCCTAATTGTTTTTTGAAGAGCAGAAACAATGATAAGTAAAAATGGAATGATAAAATGGAGATAATAGATGTTTTAAGCTAAGTATGTGATTACTTATTAAGCACTATCAGAAACTAATTAAGCACCATGGGAAACTAATAAAGCATTTCATTCATTCATTAATTCATTGAATCAATGTTTTACTTTCTCTAAACGGATTGTTCTTTAGAGGGCATAGAATGTCTACTTTCACAATGTAGTCACTGGGACAGCCAGGATACCACCTGGGAAATGTGACTGAGATTAGTGCTCTTTTTCCAAAACACAGCTGCTCCCCTGTACCATTACTTCCATTTTAATTTCCCACTCTTTCCACTAAGTTATTCATTCCCTAATCACTGGCGATATAATGACCATACCTGGCCATATTGGCTCTACCTTCCATAACCAGACTTTTTGCTCATTCCTTTCTAATACAAAAATACAAATTTCTAATACATAATTTATCTGCTCAGTTACTTACATGTTTTTTGTAGATTAGATTGTTGTAAAACAGGAAAAACCTCTTCAGAGTACATATAATTGGTGTTTCTCCACTATATTACTCTAAACCATATCAGAGGTTTTAAAAAACATCATGCACACTGATTTACAATAGGACTGAAGGTATACCGCCTGTTCGTTATTAACACTTTTCATTGTCATGTTATTGAGGAGAGTATAAATACACAGAGAACTCATTCTATTTCTCTTGTAAATTAGTATCAGGGACTGAAAGAACCAAGAGATGATGAAGGCATTTTCAATTTTTAATTAGTTATTTAGTTTTGGAGTAGGTGGCAAATAAAATCCATTAGGAGGTGTTCTTATCAGTGAACATATCTGTAGGGAGTCTTTCACATAACAGCCTATCAATAAATGAAGAAGCCTGAAATTTTTCATTAAATGGAAAATAGGCATTTTAAGAAGGATGTTTATATATGTTATTTTCATGGATGAACACAGTAGGAAATAAAAGTACTGAAATTGATAACTGACTTGTTGCAGGGGCCTGAAATGCAGCTTTAATTATAAGCAAAAACCCGCAAGTTCAGGCTAACATGAAGGATCCTATTCCTGATATCCGAGGGAAAATATAATTCAATAAATCATCATTTACAAAAATGAATTTGGATGTATCATTCCACAATAGAACTAAATGACAGCATAGACAATTATTTCACATACATCATATATGAGACTAACCTTTTAAAATTGCAACAATTAAAATCAATGTAATTCCTTCATAACTAGAAGCTTAAAAACCTTCTTTCCCAATTTTTAAAAATTTGAGTATGTTGACATACCATGTTAACCTTAGTTCCAAGTGCACAACATAGCAATTCAACTCTACACATTACGTGCTCACCACAAGTGTAGCTACCATCTGTACCATACAAGGCTATTAAAGTGTCATTGACTACACTCCCTGTGTTATACCTTCTATTCCTGAACTTCTTCCCCAATGCCATTTCAGTATATTGTGTCTAATTTCTCATGAATCCATCCTAAAAACTTGTCCACAAACTACGAGTCAGCGACTATTCAGTTCTAAGTGTGACTGCACAACTTATAATTTGGTCCAAAGTGTCATACTGAGATAAGAGAGCTAATATGTCTTCTTATCACATGCACAAATTAAAAACTTACCACATAAAGCAGTTAGGGGAAATCTTACACTGAGCATCAGACTCTTGATTTCGGTTCAGGTTATGATCTCAGGGTGAGATAGAACCCTGCACAGGGCTCCATGTTGGGTGTGAAGCCTGCTTTAGATTGTGTCTCTCCCTCTCCCTCTGCCCCTCCCCCTGTGCTCTCACTCTCTTGCTCTCTCTCTCAAATAAATACAAATAAAAAGAAAACCTCCTCCACCTTTATATACGTGTGTGTGTGTGTTATAAATCATATATGTATGTATATATGGTAATATATAGACCAATATATAAAGATATATAATAAAGGCAGTAGGTGAAGCAAATGTCATTTTATATACATACTAACTCAGAGAAGTAGATCACAAACGAATTTACCATTTGAGTACCAGATGTGTATCATTTGAGTACCAGATGTGGTAACTTAACCACAACTTTCTCTATTGTAGACTAAAGTTCTTCCCCATTAAATGTTGCTGGGAAATCTACTGTGTAGTCTTATTTATTTATTTGTTTTTCCTGCTGTGTAGTTTTAAATGGTAAATATGCCAACCATTTTGGTTAGCGTCTCTGAGACGTTGAGGCACAACTTCTCAGAAGTTGCAGCTACTTTACAGTCACTTTTTCTTTTCTTTTCTTTTTTCTTTTTTTTTTTTTTTAATTTGAGACAAAGAGAGAGGGTAAGAGCACACAGAAGCAAGGGGAGCAGCAGAAGGAGAGGAAGAAGCAGACCCCCCCTTGAGCAGGGAGCCCGGTGAGGGACTCGATCCCAGGACCTTGGGATCATTACATGAGCCAAAGGCAGACGCTTAACTGACTGAGCTACCCAGGTGCCCCTAAAGTCACTATTTCTAAAATGTTTCCTTTTTATTCATGTTTTCTGACACACTCTTATGCAGCTTTCCAAACAAAACTCAAGGAATCATCTTATCAAAAACTTGACCAGATAGGATTTCCTAAACTATGCCTATTTTATAGACCTCTGTGACATCGGAAGTTACCTTATTATTTGGAGAACATTTCTTTACTCATGGAGATATCTTGAGTCCTAATTTAAGAATAGGAACTTATTTCTGTTCAACTGGGTATTCAAGAGGAAAGTAGAAAAGAATTTTAAAAGGGGGAAAATACATTTGTGTGTGTGTGTGTGTGTGTGTACCTACAATATACATATGTGTGTGCACACATACATATATCAGACCAATACCCTGAGAACTGGAATTAAAACTCCAGAAGAAATAATAATATAGAAAATAATTAACATAGAGACTCTGATAAGGAAAATTGTAGACAGTAAATAATCAAAAGGGAAAGAGAAGAGGATTTCAAAAGAAACTTCAAAAGACTAATTAAAATCACCCAGATATAGAGAAAGCAGACCTTCAAGCAGAACCATGTAATGCATTAAGAACACAGACAGCTAGAGGAAGAGGACTAGATGTAATCTTAGTACAAGAGAAACAAGCCTCAATACAAAGAAGGAAATTGATTTCACATCAAGGGAGGGACAGGGGCACTTTCTTTGGTCTGTAAATGAAAAAGAAATACAGAGGGGGACTTTAATTTAGGATACCATGGCTATGTTTGGAGATGTGCAAGATCCAAGTTTGAAGACGTTCGATGAAGAAGTGAATTAAGGAAAGATTCAATTATTAGATGTGTAACGCTCCACCACCTCTAAAGAAATATGAAGGGGAAAAAAATGATTTAACCTTCTTATATATTCCAGCATACCAAAAGAAGTGTCTGTGAGGGCAGACTTTCTACTTTCTACGGTGTCTTAGGAAACAGACAGGATTGCAGAAAACAGAAAATGAGCCACAGGCCAAATATTTAGATGCAGTCTGTAAGACATGAAGATACTTATTTAGACATCAATGCCAACTGTTTGGAATACACTTCACACACACGTGCATGTTCATGCACACACACACACATACACACACACACAAATACAGAAGTAGGACAGCATAATTATCAAGCTTCAGGAGCAAGAAAGACTAGAGCTTTACATATTACTGATCCATGCTACAATAATAGCTAAAGATTAATATCTCAAAAGCTATTAAATACATACACACACACACACACACACACACACACACACACACACACATTTACAGGGTGCCTGGGTGGCTCCGTCGGTTAAGTGGCTGCCTTCAGCTCAGGTCATGATCCCAGGGTTCTGGGATCGAGCCCCACATTGGGCTCCCCGTTCAGCGGGGAGCTTGCTTCTCCCTCTCCCTCTGCCTGCCATTCTGCCTTCTTGTGCTCTCTACCTCTCTGTCAAATAAATAAAATCTTTTAAAAAATATCTACACATATACAGAAGAAAATAAAGAAATCAAAGTAAAAGCAGTGGTCAAAAGGAAAGATTCTTCACTCTCTTTTCAAGATATCTTGGTGGCAGGATTTATTTTAAATGATATAAAGAAAGCACTCAAGAGAAGGAGTAAAACCAAAAGCTTTAAAGAGAAAAGTAGATATCTCCAGCTGTAGAAGGTGTTCAGTGAAACATGTAGTTGGAAAAAAATAATCAAGAGTGAAGTGGAGCAGAAACAGCAAAAATGAAAGGGCAAAGAAAAGACATTTATATTGACAGAGTCAAGAGAAGAAAAAAAGAAAGAACTCTGCTAAAAAAAAAAAATTCACCTGCAGAAATCCCAAGGTTTATATACTCATTCAACCATTGTTTACTATGAGCCTCCTATGTGTCAGGTACTATGATATGGAACTTTGCAAAGGAACAGGCCACAGGTCTCAAAATGCTCGCAGTATTTTGGGATTATTCCAAGAAGGACTGTAACCACAGTGCAATATTTATCCTCCTTGCTCTTCATTGGAGTGAATGAGGTCTTATCATGTTCTAATTTTTTTTCCTTCTTTAATGCTTTGCTAGTGAGCACATAGAAAGAATTCATATAAATGCTCCATAGTGTGCTTGTTAAAAACAGCATATGCTCTGATGTTAGACTCCGGAGTTTTCATTCTGGCAAGGTTAAAAATGTTTCATATTAAGACACGGGCTCCTGGCTAAGTACTCAGTAAATATTAGGTGGTGTTGTGTTATTTAATATTCAGATCAACCACAGGAGGTAGGCACTCTTATAATTCCCATTCTAAAGAGAGGTAAGAAAAGATGAAGAGAGATTAAGACATTTGACAGTAATGGCAAAGCTAATAATTGACAGAACCAGGATTCAAATCCAAGGGTTGTATGTCTTTCAATGGAGTCTGTGCCAAAAGTTTGACCTCAAAGCACAAAGTCACCAATAAATATTAGCCATTACTATTATTAATCTAAAGATTCTGTTATTTATGACATCATCTCTCAGTCTGTGCACTTACCATTGTTAGGTAACAGGCTGCTATAAATCACTGGCTTTCTTTCTGTACCATAAACACACCTAGAGGCCCTTTATGCTTGCAGTTCCCTCTGCCAAGAATGCTTCTCTCCCTTCAGATCTTCATGCCAGTGAATTGCTCCTGAGATTTGGTTCTAAGTGCAAATGATCCCCTTGGAGAAGCTTCCCTCAAGCACCACAGAGTGCCATGTCACATTAGCCAGCACAGCTGTGGCACGCGTCACTCTCTCATTTGTTTACTTTTACTGTCTCCCTAGAGAATGTGACCACCATGCTCCTTCGCCTCTGTATCCAGACAAGATAGGAGTTCAGTAAATATTTGTGGAAAGAGTAAAGTAACTAGGACATTTCCTTATGTGTAGAATGCACCCCATAAATGTTAGTTCATCACTCCTCTTGCCCACCCATAGAAGCTGCAACAGAAAAATCTGCATTTCAAGCAAAAGCAGAATTTTCCTATAGCTTTGTGTCTTAGCTCTCTTAAACTTGTCATTCATCAATATCAAGGACCATCTCGTTATGACTTAGCTAAAAGTGACTCCAACTTCTCTGCTCACCATGGTCTCCCAACTCACTGAAAGTTTTTTCGCAAGTTGTTAAAAGCCTTTGTAAAATTTGTTTTAGGTGTCCAGGTTGGAGTTGAGCCTGTTAAATAAGTTTAAAGACATAAACTACAATATTTGATCCTGCGCTGATATGTAATTTATTATGCACACAAAAATTACCAATTAAGTAAACCTTGAACGCTAAGCAAAACTGCTATAACAATTTAAGAAGAGTACAGAAACTAAGATTTTTTGTTTGTTTTGTGTGTATGTATTTTCTTCCCCCACCTTCCCTCTTTCCTTCCCCTACTCCTTCTCCTTCTTTTGCATTAGATGGAAAGAAACAGATATTTCACTGTCTGGGGGAATCTCTTTTCTTCCAGGAGATATGTTCAAGTTAATCAGATGAAAGCAGATGGTCTTCCCTGAATGTCTCAAGAATAAGCAGGAAAGTGAATGACCCAGTTATTACTACCGTCTCTCTTTTATCAAGTGGGTGACAAAAGAAATATTCCTAGTATTTATTACTGCATTAGCTGTATCTTCCAAAGTCTTATCAAAACTGTCTTTGGTGGAATACTTAATGTCTTTATTTCTGTTCTACCTATGTAAATGTGATCAAAAGATCCCTAAATTTAAGCAATTATCCATGGTCTTGAAGTTTATT
This sequence comes from Mellivora capensis, assembly GCA_004024625.1. NCBI lineage: Eukaryota > Metazoa > Chordata > Mammalia > Carnivora > Mustelidae > Mellivora > Mellivora capensis. The sequence goes on from PISX010009452.1 coordinate 56,121, forward strand.
CTCTAGAGACAATAAAGAAAACAGCTCTCCAGATACCTTTCCATAAATCATAGAGTTCCAAGTTCTGCTTCTCCAGGGGCTCACATATCATTTGTTCTTGTCCTTCATCCATGTGGCATATGGCTAAATATTTACAAGGTAAGGGACATAGAGTTCACATCACTACTAAGGGTATAAGAGTATTTATTTTACCACTGGCACTCATCCTCCCAAGAAAAGTTTTTTGGTTTTTTTTTAGGTAAAAAAAAAATATTCTGAAAGTGGTATCTTAGAGTGATTTTAAGACCCTCTTCCATGAGCCCAAATAACCTGGAAGGTCAGATACTAAGTATGGTAGATTTATTAAGTGTATTCCTACGATAATTAAAATGTCATAAACTCAGAAAAATCATTTCCTCTAATATTTTTGTACTGGACTATTAGAAAAATGCTTACAAATAATTCTATAAGGTAGTCATTTCTACTTTTCAAATAAGGAAACTGTGTATTTTAAAGAATGATTAGCTTTACCGAAACTGATTAGCTAGTCAGAATAAAAATCCTAGTGAAAATACTTCAGTAGGTTAGCAGAAGGATGTTACTTCTATTTTAAATAGATTGGCAAAGGGAATGCCGCAAGTGATTTAGTCTGGGTATATTTTATATTGCTACTCATATTTAATAAAGCTATAATAAATTTTAATGAAACCCATTTGCTGTAGGGTCAAAAATGGCTTAAAACACAATCAGAACATGATATATAGAAATGAATAATATAGATTGTTCAGATATAGAAAACCATTTTAATGATAATAACCCACCTACAACCTTATCCCAAATTTCAAAGCTCTTGATATATTACCTTTACATATAGTATATTTATAGGATTTTCCTTTAAAGTTAGGAATCTTATGAAAGTTAAATAGCTGTTATTATTCCCACTTAACAAAACTAACAGGAGGGACATTATTACTAAAGTGCAAAATGCAACTGTCTCTAAATTTAGAATATACTTTAAAATTATGACATTAAGGTCCACTTTGACTAGCTTGCTTGGAATCGAAGCTATTATTGACGTTAAATTCCAAAGTGAACGTTCCCAGATTGTATAGAAAGTAAAATATGTTCTCACCAAATGTCTACAATTTTTTCACTGTTCTTCCACTTGCCTCAGTTGTAAAGGAGCTCAGATTGACAAAGGATTAAAGTGGACGGCTGAAAGGCCAATCGAAAATTCTCACATAAAATTTTAATTAATAAATATCTCACAGCAGTATGATCGATGACCGTATGATCTACAACAGTGACAAGCAGGGAGCAATACGAAATATATCACAAGAGAAAATTGGATAAGTAAAGTATATTTGTATACTGAAAACCGGATACAGCAATGAGAATAAATTAATAATAATATGCAATAACGTGGCTGCATCTCGCATATACTTCATTGAATGAAAGAAGCCAACTATGAAAGACTACAGAGTGTATGATTCCATTATATAAAATACAGAAGAATGCACACCTAATCTGTGGTTTAGAAGTCATGCTGGTGTGGACTTTTGGGGGTATACAATGACCGAAGGGACAAGGAGGGGACTTTAGGGAAACTCCATCAATGATTATGTTTTAGTTTACATGTAGGAAATAATCAGATTGGCTAGAGAAAAGGTTGAATAAGAAGCTCTTTATAAACATACAAAATACACAACAAGCCAGTTTACCAAGGCCCCAGCTCTCTTAACTCATACTCTGGTCAGAGATGATGCCATCAAAATTGGTAATCTCCACTGTAGCGAGGGCAAAAGGATTCAGAATAGAGGCAAGTAAGTGAGGAGGCATTTGCTGCAAATTCATTTTATGACGACTTTTAGAGACACTTCATTCAAATATTAAAAATGAATGTGGTTAAATTAGCACCACTAGGAAGGCAACGTCACGGCAGTAGTGTTTGGAGTTGCGCGTTGTTAAGGTATTTGAGAATGTGCTTGGCAATTTCCTCATCAAATCCTTTGCCTTAATGGCAAATTCCTATTATCATCCTGAAGGTTCAAGTTTGGATACGATGTCTCATCTCGCTTGGAAGTCCTAGTTTCCAAGAACAGCCCCAGGATACATTGGAGGTTTGGGGGAAACAATCTCTTTAGGAGTCATCTTTCTTCATCTTTGATTAAACAAATGATATTAATCTTCAGAGTGGGTACATACCTTGTGCAGCTGAAGGCCAGCCCCAAATTCTAGGTGAATATGCATACCAATTATTTTTTAAAAATGTAGATTATTACCAGTTGCTTTAAAATAAAGATGTCTTTTTAAAATAAAATATATAAATATAAATAAATATAAAATAAAATAAAGATCAGTCTTAGTTTGAACTTCATTATAATCATATAAAATATAACTATCAATAGTTTACATGTGGCCGAATGAGGAAACATTTACCATGCAGACTGTGTTCTAAGTGCTTTTCAATTTGTGTAGCTGGCAGTGTGTATAACATGCAGAGTTATGATAGAATCAAAAGGTTCCTTGTGGACTTGCTATATTTTTTTTTTCTGAGCCCTTGACTTAATACATGACATTCCTTTTTCTTGACATTCTATTTCTTAAATCAAATTTGCTGTGCCCTAAATTGGATGGAAAAATCAAGTTTCATTTTGTGTTACGCTCTTTGTCCTTTTTCACTTATAAACTCTACATTGATTTTAGTGAGGCACTCACCACAGCTTATGAACTTGGGCAGCTTCCCTGAAAAAGAAGAAAATGAGTTCGCCTGTGAACCCATTTCCCCCAAGCCCTGCACAAACTAATTACTGCATCTGCAGTACAATAGCAAGGGGAACAGAGCCACGCGGAAGGTTAGGGAAGGCAATCAGACAGCATGCCTCTGTCTGCACAACATCCTGGGAGCCAGGATGCTCCCTTATCTTGTAATGATCACCCCTCCCTACGGCAAGTAGCCACAGTCATTAACTCCTTGACGAACTTCAAGTGTAATTTGGAGTTGCCAGTGCAGTCCCCTTCTTTATATAATGGCATCCTAGGCCATTACACAGTCATTTGTATTGTTCTGCTTAGGAAAACGAAGGCATCGCAATGCTCTTTTTTAAAGAGAGAAAGGGAAAGAGTCATTTATAGACATATAGACACTAGAGGACCAAGGCTATTGGAAAATCCTGGCAAGCTCCGTGCACAGGGAAATAGCTGCCCTGCATCTAAGGGTATGGGATTCTTTGTCCCTTTGACGCGAAGCAAACTCTAGCCATGCTCTAATGAGGTGCTTTCCTCCTAACCCATGTGAAGCCACTGACATTTGGCATTTTGGGCAGATAGATCAAAAGTGGCCTACAAGCCTGTATAAATGTTTAACACCCAGGTGCTCGACTTGACATTTTCTTGCTATCTAGCAGCTGCCTGATTATTTAAGGATTACCAACAGTCATTGAACATGGAGAAAGGTCCACCTGTACTAATCATTTGCTATAATAGGATCAGTGTTCAACTCTCAGGTTCTTTTGATTATCACTGTTAAACTTTCTCTTAGGTCCCCCAGCTTGCTAGAGGAAAAAGACTTACTGAACTGCGCTATATCAAAGGCCCTCCTATTGAAATATTACTGGACATTTTTGTGTCTCCAACAATAGATGTTTTCTCTTCAAGCTCAGATAAAGAATACTAAGAAATATTTCACTATATAAACGTGCTCTGTCATATGTATGGTTATTATAAAATCATATATAAAATGGTTTTAATGCCAAAAAACTCTTCCATGTCAAACTCCTATAAAGTCATTTTGTAGCCCAATTTCTTATCATAAAACTAATACTAAATAGGCAACAATCTATAATTGGAAGGTAGGGGTGTCTGGTCTAGTCCAGGTCTTGTCTCTGACCCTTTATGAGGTCCATGGACTTCAACAAGTTAACTTCTCTGACCTTCAGTTTCCCCCTAATAAATGATTATAAGGTTTGTTATAGAGATAGGTTTGTTAAGAGAGATAAAAAGGACTTTAAATCATATCTTGGTAGAGTAAGGGCTAAGTAGGGTGTGCTGAGTTTGCACCATTTCAGGTAGGGACAGGGACGGATGGAATTTATAGGAGTATGTGTTGTGTCAGGTGGAGGTAAGATTATCTTTTCCTTTTCTCCCAAATATTTTTGCCCCAAATCTGTATTTATTATTCATATTATCATGTGCTTGACATAATCTAGGCATTCAATAGATATGAGTTCTTTCTTTTTACTAACACTTCGCTTTGTCATTCCTTCCCTTCTGTTTTACCGATAATGGAATTGGAATCTTTAAGAAATAAGGAGGGTAAGTTGCTGAGATAAAAGAAAATCCCATTCTTTGAAATATGTCCCCTATTTGGACCAGTTTAAAACAGAAGACTGATAATTTCCCAGAGTTGTGGTAAGCTGTTGTCAACATTAGATTTCTTTTTATTGCCATTAAGAATTGCTACCTGGGTGCTCGGTGATGTTCCCGCACTGGTAGCCTAATAGGTCATTGCAGAAAGCGAAGGAGAGACGGCGGCCTGTGAAAATACTTTGCTAATAACACGTACAGGAAAACATATGCTATTTTTTTTTGTTTTGCTTTGTTATTTGGCATCTGTCATAGACCTAAATACTTTGGGGTTGATTTTTAATTTTTTGGGACATTTTTGGACTTTTCAAATATATTGATTTCACACGTCAGCCAAAGTTCTGGCTTACTCTCTCCTGACTGCTAGGTGAGTAACCAGTTTTGTCACTCCTGAGAGAGTGGCAATGTGAAGGCCATGTCCCATTTTTGAATATATATTGAATGTAATAGATTTAACATATTTGTGGATATCAAAAGATAATTTTGCAGTTTGATTTCAGAAAGTCACATGCCCTTTATCATGTGGGGGTTTTGTGCTATCTCTTTCTATGTGAGGTTTTGGTAGCTCAGGAAACAAATGTAAATATTACCCTCTGGTGAAAATAACGAAGAATGATATGGTAGGGTTTGGTCAACTATGGTCCACAGGCCAAATCCAGCCAGCCATCTGTCTTTGTGTGGCCCAAAAGCTAAAAATGTTTTTGTTGCTGTTGTTTGTTTATTTTGTTTACATTTAAAATGTTTGAAAAAATCCAGACAGGAATGGTATTTTGTAACATGTACAAAAAATTCTGATGTTAGCATCCATATGTAAAATTTTATTAGGATACTGCTCTATCAGTTTAACTACCTGTTGTTTGTGTCTCCTTTCATGCTACAAGGGTACAGTGGAATAATTATGACTGAGACCATATGGCCTGTGAAGCCTAAATAATTACAATCTGGCCCTTTACAGGAAAAAGTTTTTAAGCTACTGGCCAAGGGTATCATTTAAAACTTTAAAACAATTTGGTATTCTCCTAGGTCAAATAAAGGTAAAATATGTCTCTGTCATTATGTGCACATTGATGAGCGAGACAAACTGGAAAAATGTATATTGGATGTGAGAATACAGGAGGCTAAAATCTTGAAATCATCATTTCCTGGAAATTTATGAATAAGTGGAATGAGTTAAGTTATACCTGTAAGACATAGGCCATGCAGCTCGATATAGGTTGAGACATACATACATACATACATACATACATACATACATACAGGTTAAACAAGTAAATTTGGGAGGAGGAAGTTAATTAGGACTCACTGACTGAAATTCAACGGAATAGTTTTCTCCTCTGTGCTCTCTCTAAACCTGAGTTTAAGAAGAATAAAAACTTAGGACAAAAATTAAGTATGAAGCTACTTGCAACAGAACCATATTAATTTGGATATTAAGGTATAGAAAAAATACCAAGGAAAAAAATACCAGCATCATCGTAATAAATAATACTAAAGTTTACTGAACACTTCTCCAGTCTTAGACTCTACGCTAAGCTCTTATATACATCATCTCCAGTCATTGTTGCTACAGTCCCTTGAGGTAGGCACTAATAGAATGACTACTATTGTGGCAGAAAAAGAAATTAAGAAACAGTTACACATTTTGTTAACTTCAGATCGGTATCTGAAGTCCAGGATTTCTGTGTGTGTGTGTGTGTGTGTGTGTGTGTGTGTGTGTGTGTGTGTAAGGGAGTTTTGATGGAAAATCCTACACCAGTTTTAATCACTAGCGAGTGGGTTTGGCTCACTTGTCACTCTGGAAATTGGGTGGGAGCGGAAGGGACTGCAGTTTATAACAATATGTGTAATGTCATGTGCAGATAGACATAGCCAAAAATGTAATTTTTCTTCCTCTCTCAAGTAGTTGGTTCTGAGTGTAAGTTATTTCAATTTCTAGGACAATATGCAATATGAAATAAATATTGATTTAGTGCTAATTTAATTTAATTTTCATTTCTTTTTAAAAAGAAGTACCATCAAACCTCCATTGCTATGCCAATTATAAGAAGAACACCAGCAACGTATGATTTGACAAATAAAATATATCCATCCTTGGGGCATGTATTATTAGATGAGCTATTAGCATAAAACTGTGCATTAGGAGGACATGCTCACAGAGGAACTTGGGCCAAGCTTTCTTAACAGCTTAACAAGATAGCCCTAGTTCAGTGAAGCCTCTAGCTGATTGATTTTCAGATCCTGAGGATTCCCAGCACATAAACAATTAAAATACAGGCTATTTATTATACGATGCTCTGCCAAACCTGAACCTCAATTTTAATTTCCTGTTGAGTCTAAAATAGTAATGGAAGACAAAAGGAAGAGATGGTGCTTTAAAAGGGATAGAAGCTAAAATCAGCCAAGAATAAAGAGGATGGAAAAAAGAACATGTGCTAATGAAGAGCTAACATAGGCTAACACTGGGATCTCTGGGGTCTTTTCTTTAGGACTCAGCTTGGAATGATAGGAAGGGCATGGAATATGGAGCCGAACAGACCTGGGTCCAAATCTTTCACAAGGCACCTTGCACAAATTTAACTCTCTAAATCCTATTTTCTACAAAAATAAATTGGGAAAAATAACTATGTAGCAGGATAAATGTTAAAAAGAAATAATGTGTGAAGTTTCAAATACAGTTCTTGAAAATTCAGAGAAACAAATACTAGTCTCTTGCCTTTTAGGTGTACAGCCCTTTTTAATGTGTTCCCTGAATTTTTTTTCTAGTCTCATGACTCCTCTTATTCACTAATATGTCTATTGGCCCTGCACTTAGTTATCTAAATCCAGCCATTACAAAAGCTAGTAAGAGAAATCTTGATCAGTAACAAGGACTGTTCAATCTTGACCAAAGAAATAATGACCATTATTTGAGTATAAATAATTCTTACGTAACATGTCCACAGTGTAACTCATGAGGTTCATTTCCAAGTTACAAGTACCTCTTAGAATTATTAGTTACTGAGGATAAAAAAAGCAAAGCATTTTGGAGGAAGACAACGTTGCCTCCATATTAATTCACTTTTTCAAATCAACAAATACTTAGTGAACATCTACTTTGTGCATCAGAAATGAAATCTGTCATGAAGGAAATTATAACAGAGTGACTAAGACAGGCATCAGTGAAATAACTCTTTTACTGGGGTGCCTGGGTGGCTTAGTCCATCAAGCAATGGACTCTTGATTTTGGCTCAGATCCTGATCTCAGGGTTGTGAGATTGAGCCCCGAGTCAGGCTCTGCACTCAGTGGGGAGTCTGCTTGAGATTTTTTTTTCTCTCTCTACTGCCCCTCTCCTTGCTTGTGCTCGCTCGCTAAATAAAATGAATACAATCTTCAAAAAAAGAGAAATCATTCTTTTGCTAAATGTAAATTTGTAACTATAGTAACTGTTGTAAATGGAAGTATAAATACAAATTCTATGGGATGCTCTAAAAGAGAAGAGGTCCACATTGAAATGTCTAGAGGGCTTCACTGAGTCAGAGGCCTCAGCTGATGTCTGAAAGTGAGGAGGAGTAAGCCGAAGCGGAGGGGCCAAGACACAAAGAGACACAATGTCTGTGAGGAGTTGCAAGGAAGACCTTGTGGCAGGAGCAGAGAAATGAGATGAAAGAGGTAAATGGGAACTTTGTTCATCTTTTATGGAATGCTAGCCTGGACTTGAACTAGACGGCTGACTGTAACATGATTTGAGAAGTACTTAAGGATAGATACTACCGTTAGAATTCTCTCCCAGGGGGCGCCTGGGTGGCTCAGTGGGTTAAGCCTCTGCCTTCGGCTCAGGTCATGGTCTCGGGGTCCTGGGATCGAGCCCTGCATCGGGCTCTCTGCTCAGCAGGGGGCTTGCTTCCTCTTCTCTCTCTCTCTCTCTGCCTACTTGTGATCTCTGTCAAATAAATAAAATATTAAGAAAAAAAAAAGAGTTCTCTCCCAGATATTTTACCACTCACTCTTCCATTTAGTTAATGAACTATTCCTAACCAGATACAGGTGATCTTCGCTTTGCATGTCAGGGCAGGACCATAAAAATGACAGTGCAAGCGGAAACCATGCAAAGCAACTGTAAAATCAATGGGAAAATTTGATATTTCTGTGACTTCATAATTACAGTCAAAACATTAACAATTTTCTTATTCTCAGTTATTAATGTATAGAGAAATAAAAATAGTAGCAGTATTTTTCATTTAAAACACTGATTTAAAATATTGGAAACATTGTTAATGGAAGTATACTATTTCTTTGTTAAAAAATGTATCAAGACTGGGGGCACCTGGTGGCTCAATCAGTTAAGCATCTGCCTTTGGCTCAGGTCATGATCACCCTGGCGTCCTGAGATGGAGCCCTATCTCAGGCTCCCAGCTCAGTGGGGAGCCTGGTTCTCCTTCTCCTCCCTGCTGGTGCTCTCTCTCACTAACTCTGTCTGCCTGTCGCTCAAATAAATAAGTAAAATCTTTTTAAAAAAATGTATAAAGAGTGGTTTGAACAGTAGTTGCCTTCTCATCATATAACATATGATATGGTATGCAGTGAGCATCTTTGCTCCGCCTTGGTGAATTGTCGCACTTTTTTCTAAGTTCGGATCAGCTTCCAACATTTTAACTTCCACACTTACAATGTCGTGAAATTTCTCTGAGAATTCCTTTATGCCGGGTGTTTTGTCAGAGCACTTCTTCTGAGATATCTTCAGCCTCTTTGTCCCAACAGTCTCCCTAATTTATGTTGGTAAGTTCCCCTTCTCTGTTCCTCTAGCAGCATATCTGGAGTCTCTTGAACCGTGACAGTGACACCATTTCCAGGTGAACTATTTCATTTATATTTAGTTTGTTTCACTTCTAGCGTTACCACTTTTCATTCCCCTGCTGTAATTTCATCTTTGCCAGTCAATTCCCTCTCTCAGGTATCCACTTTTGCAAACAGGTTATCACTGGGAGTTAAGGAGTCGACACGAAGGCATGTGTCGCTGTCTGTGTGCATACTGAATAACAGGTATGTGGTGACCAACCAGTGACGGGCTTTCAAAGAAGTAACTGATTAGTCACTGGTTACAATGCACATCTGTATCTTATAACAAGTTTTTCAGGTATTTATAAAGATCAGGCAAGGTTGAAGCACACTGCTACAGAAAATCACAGTAGTGGGAAAGAAACACTAGAGAGAAACACACAAGAACCTCTTAGAGTCTTACACTTACTTAGATATAATTGTTCTTTGTCTGCAGACCAACTAAACTGCCATCCATTATCAATAAGTATGCTCAATCTTTATATAAGAACCAGAAGCCTGAGTGTCTTCTACACCCTATTAGTACAAATCCAGGATAGGCATGTACAGGCAATTCTTTTCCGATCAACCTTTATGAAGAAATTAAATATACAAAACATCACTAACAATTTAGGATCTATAACAATAGAACAAGCAAAGGTGTACATAAAAGGTTCTGTTTTATGTTTCCCGTTCAGTGTCCATTACATTTCAAAACCAACTTTGATAATTCTGCTCAATTCAGCAGAAATCTCATATACGCTAACTAGTATTTTAAAATTAAAGTCATTTATTCAGCAGATGAGAAATTAGAGTTATTACTTATCTCATACATAATTCTACCAGTCATCCTGGTAGCAATCATTTCTCTCCATAATATCTCCTTAAAAAAAGTCAATAATCTTTTCACAGTGGATAATAACTTACACAGTGAATGTGAAAAGAGTGTTCAACTCCTTTGTGCAATCAACCCAATGTCTTTTGTTAAGTATGTATGACTTCAAATCAGTGTAAAATGGCAGTCTAGCAGTTAAACAGTGTGCATTGCTGGATCTAATTAATTCTACTATTTTATGCCAAAAATTCCATTAGTTTCCATTAAAGGTCTTGATGTAGTGCAGGCTCCTTTATGTTTTGTAGTTAAAACAATCAAATTCATTTCAAATTAAGGATTATGCTGCAGAACTGAAGGAATGTTAGGGTAGCTCTCTAGCTACCCTAGCATTGAGTAAGTTACTCAATTTTAACAGGATATTCAGAACATGAGTTCACTGCAAAACAGTTACCTTGTAATAAATACATCAACAGAATACTTAAACCCATAGGAAAAAGGCAGCTGGGAAAAGGCAGTTAGGAGTCTGCCCTATGTGCTATAATTTTATTGTAATATTATAATATGCCATTGAAAATGAAAGTTTCACTAGGGTTACTGGAAACGTTGGAAGCAGCAGTGCAGCCAAATTTAATATTATTATCCCCCTTGAGATTTTTTTGTTTTGTTTTGTTTTGTTCAAAGATTTTATTTATTTATTTGAGAGAGAGGCAGTGAGAGAGCATGAACGAGGAGAAGGTCAGAGGGAGAAGCAGACTCCCCATGGAGCCGGGAGCCTGATGCGGGACTCAATCCCAGGTCTCTGGGATCATGACCTGAGCCGAAGGCAGTCGTCCAACCAACTGAGCCACCCAGGTGTCCCATCCCCCTTGAGATTTACACCTCTGCTATATGTGCTCGTTTAAAGATGGCACACATTAACAATTCATTATATAGTTTTATAATGCTTCTTTTGGTTGGTAAATAATACTTATCATAAACCCACTGTGTGTAAAGAATCATCATCACTATGTGATGGTGGATAGATAACTGAGTCACGTGGGAAATGAACCATGACAGAGTGAAATGGCAGATCTTCATCAGCTCCCAAAGGGTGGAAGCACCCAGGACTCTTTCTAGTAAATAGCAAGAAGTTTTCCTCTGTTTATTCTATTTTTTCATAATTGATACCAACTTACTTTTTACTTGGCTTGACTATCGAAACCAACACATTTTGGGGCACCTAGGTGGCTCAGTTGCTTAAGCAGGTGACTTGGTTTCTGCTCAGAACATGATCTCAGGGTCATGAGATGGAGCCCCAAGTCGAGCTCTGAGTTCGCTAGGGAATCTGCTTGAGATCATCTCTCTCCTTCTGCCCCTCCCCGGCACCCCCCCACTCTCTCTCTCAAATAAATAAACCTTAAAGAAACAAAAACAAAACAAAACACCAATAGCTGTTTATGTGAAATAATCACAGATAATCTATAATAGATAAATTTTAGTTCTCACTTAAGGACATTTTTTCTTTTAAGATTTTATTTATTTATTTGACAGACAGAGATCACAAGCAGGCAGAGAGGCAGGCAGAGAGAGAGAGGAGGAAGCAGGCTCCCTGCTGAGCAGAGAGCATGATGTGGGGCTCAATCCCAGGACCCTGAGATCATGACCTCAGCCAAAGGCAGAGGCTTTAACCCACTGAGCCACCCAGGCACCCCAGGACTTTTTTTTTTTTTTAAGAGAGAAGGAGAGAGCGCATGTGCACACAGGTATGGGGGGAGGGGTAGAGGGAGAGAGAATATTAAGCACACTCCTCCTTAGTGTGGAGCCTAAGGGGCTAGACCTCAAAACCCTAAGATCATGACTTGAGCCAAAATCCAGAGTCAGTGGCTTAACTGATTGAGCCACCCAGGTGCCCCAGGATTTTAAAAATACAGATATCAACACAACTGTTTTACATGTGTTTTTTTGTTTTGTTGTTTTTGTTTTTTTGCTTTTTTTGCTGCCATTGGCTTATTTTTTATTAATCAATCACTTATCATCAAGCATTACTTGAAATTCACTATATTTGTAGTGGGGGCTAACACTAATATAAAATATAAAATTATTTTTATAATTATTATTATATTTATAGTTATATTTATATATTTTTATGTATTTATAAATAATAATATAATAATAAATATAAATAAATATATATTTATATATAATATATATTATATATTATATATATAGTTATAATTATTAAGATTCAGCTGTGAGTTTATTCAAGATATTTTATTACTGCATAGTCCAAAATTTTGAATATTTTTGCCTGTGCCCAACTATGCTTTTCTTTTGGGGAGATATTCATAGTTTTGGTCACAATCTTGAAATATGTGTTCTGATAAGCCTGAGGTATTCTTATGGATAGAGGGGGAAGCTATGTATAGAAGAGTTCACACTAAGTATTTCATTGGATTACATGAATTATACAGAGATGGAGGGCAAAAGTTCAGAAAAGGCAATAATGCTGTGGACTGGGACAGTAGAGAAGAGCTGCATGTAAGATATGCATATGTAAGAGCATATGTACTGCATCCCTGTTTTCTAGGTGTATGGAGATAAATACATTTTTCCATCAATACACAATAGTGATAACTAAAAATCCTCTTTCAATTTTATATTTCACTTGGGCTTAAATTCTTAAGCCACATAAAATAATTTGAAGGCCTAGTTAATATGACTGAACAATTAAATAGCATCAACATACTCCAGGAAATGGATTTTGTCAAGAGATCAATATTTTCATCAATACTCCTTTCTGAAAGGATGTTAATGCTATGGATGAAATTAGGTTCAATTGATTCTAAAGAAAAAAAACCTAGGATATTAATAATTTCTATATTTAGTATTTTCTGTGCAACTGTCATAAAACCAACTTATTCATTGCTAAGTACAGTAAGTTATTGAAAATAAACAACAAAAGACTGAAGTATATAACAAATTAATTTTTAGATTTCACTTCACATTTTCTTCTGTCCACCATTTTTTTGTCAGTTACTTAAAATTCTGGATAAAATAAATTCAATAACTAATAGCTTCTTTAAAATTCAGCTATAGGCTTATCTATAATTTATATGTTATATTCTGCAAATTAGTTGGGACTTGTTCTGAAGAGTTTAAAAACAAATAATGTTTCTTTCTTGCAGTCTTTATGAAAAGATAATTATATATATGTGTATATATATATATATATATACCTTGTGGAACAGTAATAAATCAGATAAAACCATAAAACTTGTTCTCTTTTCATATATGCTGGGTTAAATACAAGGTATCAAACAGAATCATATACATAGTTATATGAAGTGGGAAAATTTGTTTCCCATAAGATTTAAATTTTGTTTTCAATTTAGAGAAAACATTTTAGAGTATTTTTAGGAAAAAAAACTGTTTTAAGAAAACTTTGGATCCCCTGTGGTTTTATTCTAGATACTTTTTATATCAATTCCACCTGTTCCATAAATTGGATCTTGATCATGAAGCAAGACCCCAGTGAATCCAATTCATCCCAAAACTCCTTTGGATAAATCACATCCTTTGTATTTTGAGTCTTTATGCCAAGTTTTGCATCAAAAATTTTCTGTCAATTATTTCAGAAAATTTTTAACTCATAATGAAAGAAATATTTAATTTTCCAATTACTACCTCTCAGGGAAAAAAATACTCTAATTTCCAAAATTTTTCAATTTCTCATTGAATGCAAAACTATGGAATTCAAGCAACCACCAGGAATACTGTCTGTTGAGAATATAGGACATCTCTTTCAAATCATAATAATCACACCTTGTCTTCATAACCAAAAATAAAACCTACTTTCTATTTGTCATTGGTCTTGACTTTCCTTCTCCCTCCCCTTATTCCTGTTAACTGAAGGTGCCTGGCAGTTTTATAGCCTGTCTGTTAGAGGGGGGACACAAGCGCCAATTTAAAGAAATTAATACAAATCATGGCATATATCAGGTCTATTTTTTAAAACTGTGACTTGCCCAGAAGCAGATTTAAACTAAGATATACTATGAATTAAACCAAGAAATAAAATTATTCCTATACAACTTGACCTTTCAAAAAAATAAGAAAGGGTATATCATATGGAATCTTTCTTTCACCTCTGATATTCTGTAATCCTAAAATTGTTTTTGCAGTCAAGAACAGAAGAGATAATAATTTCTCTTCTTGTTACTCCAGGACCAAGGAATCAGACCTTGTGAATTAGAGCATTAAACTTAAGAGTATTTTAAATTGATTATTCATAACTGCACTGGAAATACAAAGTTGTCTCATGAATTCCAAAATTATATCATAAGCTATATAACACATTTATGGGATGAAGATTCATTCATTTCAAAGAATATACAATAATCTAAATAGTGTTTATGTTTTAGCATCTGAACAAGTTTACAGCTTTCTCACGTATTCGATGCCTTGAAGTGCCGCGGAAAGAAAAACTACATCAGCCACTTGTCTCTTAAAAAGGAGCACATTTATACCAAACTAGAAAAAGTAATCCCCATTTGTTCATACTTACCATACAAAATAACCAGTGGAACAAATTTCAGTTTCAATGACTCAATTTGTAATTCATTACTCCTGTTGCTATGCTTCCCCATCTTTGATTTGTTTGAAGACAAAATAAATTCAGTATGTTTATGTTCTCTCCCTGGTTATTTTGTAAGCCTTTTAACCCCATTCTTTTCTGAATGCTTTTAAAATACTGCTATTTAAACAGAGGGTCTAAATCTGATCTCAGTATTCAAAAAGTATTCAATTAAGACTATGTATGACATACTAAGACTATATGTGACATATATGTAAGAATACAACTATAGATAGCTAGACAGATATATAGGTGTGTGTGTGTGTGTGTGTGTGTGTGTGTGTATTTATATATGAAAGTTCACTGTGCTACAAGATTTTGAAAAATTCATCTTGAAAAGAGAAAAACCTCAAATTTGAAGCTCATCAGATGATAAGATCTGAATAGTGACTCAAGAATGTCTTTTGTTGATGAAGACTCAGTCAAGACCAAAGCAGAAAGGTAAGCATATACATATGAAAACCTCATCATTAGGTGCAGGTAAAAGCTAATGTATGTGAAGAAAGAATAAAACTTACTCATCTAATACAGTTGACTGACCTGATCTTGGAAGATTTCAAGAACAGGTTACTTATGAAATCACAATTTCATTAAAAAAAAAAAAGGCAGAATAAATTTAAATTTAAGAGTCTAATAATCTAATCAGACTTACAATTTTTTTAAAAAGAATAAAACATGCATCACAATAAAAGAAACCTTCAAGGCAGATATAAGCATGGTATGAATAATGTTGCATTTTATTATTGATTAAAAGGATTTGACCATGACATTTCATTCATCAGATTCCATTTCTCATTACATGAAGACAATGCATGTTTATCAAGTTTATGTGTAGCTTCTCACATTTATGTTTTCTTTGAATTCTCTCTTTGCCTTCACTTCTGATGGTCATAGTATTTATTATGACTTTTATCAGAATTGCAGGCTCTCATCATCATAGTCCTTTAGATTTTCAGCCTGTTCCAAAGATCTTCAAAAAACTATTGTGAAATGGAGTGTGCAAACAGAAAAATTTTTACTTCATCCCATTACTACATTAATTCAGATTTCTTTGTCTCAGTTGTTGACATAAATATAAATCATTGACTGTTAAGGACACAGATTCCCACTAATGAAAATGGAAACCAATTGAATTCTCTGGAACTGGTACAAATCATTCACATGATTCAGTGATAGTCCACTCTGGCAAATCACTATGACATAATGATTACAGCACCCCTTAAAAGGTAGTAAATTGTAATGCATGCACCACTCTGTGCTCTCTTCACTTCCCTTCTAATTCAATATGTCCCACTAATAACGTCAACTAAGGGAAGTCTTTAAAAAATTAGAGTAAATAGAAAAATGAAGTTCTACTTGCTCAACTTGGATCCCCAAAGATAACTTAGAGAAATATAAGTTATAGTGTGAGGCAGGGGGACTACATTAATTATGGAAATATTTACCTAACAAGGGGTTTTAATATGTGTGTACTTATGTGTATATACATATATATACAATATGAGTTTTCTTTATTGTTCATCATTGTCCAGTGACTAGTAAAATATAATCTTGAGAAAGCACTTTACTTTAGTCCCTAGATATGGCTATTATAGATCCTGTAGAAAAATATTTTAAATTAAATATAATGAACTCATAAAAATATAACCTGAAATCATGGAATAAGTCTATCTCATAAACAAAGCCCACATTATGTAAGGCAGTTTTGCTGTATCAAACACCAGGACCCCTGGAGAAGGCCCAGAACAGACTTGCCTTATGCTGATTTCTGTTTACTAAATAATGCTGAAAAAGCTCTTCTCTCTACTATGATTAAGGGCATATGTTAATATGTTAAGGACAATATGCAATGTCTATGAATATCTTCAACATTTCCATTCTGCAATTTTTAAATCAGCATTAAAAAATACTTTTAAAGTAAGAGTAAGACTTAGTGTTATACTAACCATTTTATGAGTAAAACAATACTTAACTATAAGTAGGAAATACCTTTTAAGTTTCTCTTTAGTATTTTTATTTTTTATAGCACTTTTCCCCCTCAATTTTATACTTATTTTCAAACAAATTTTTAAAAATTTATAGAAAGTCTATAGTTATTTTGCACAATATTGATTAATATTTAAGGTGAGGAAAGGAAAAAACCCCACTTCTTTATATTTAAACACTTCATGATACTAAAGTATTTAAAACAAAAAGTAGGTGTTAACTTCGAATCTGACTCAAATATATAGTCTGGGAAAACTATTATTTTAAGTTTTTTTTAAGGTTCCATGTTGAGAAGTTATTTTAGCATTCAGATTAATTGGGATCAAAGATTTCAAGGGAGAAAATGATATTGTATGTTACATAATAAAAGAAATAAGGAGGAAAGAAAAACACCTTAGAGCTGTGCTGTCTAAAAGAAATATCATGTTGAGCCACATATGTAGGTGAAAGTTTTCTGATAGCCATATTAAAAAGAGTAAAATGAAACAAATGATTTGCACTCTTTTAAAAAATATACCTTATTTAATCCAATATATTAAAAATATTTTCACTTCAAGTATAATCAACCTAAACAAATTATCAGTGGCATATTTTCTATTCTTTTTGTATCTGAAGTCCTTAAAAGCTGCCTATGTTTTACATGAGCAGCATATCTCAATTTGGACACATAGGTGGTAGTCACTGTACTGAACACAAAGTCTTGGAAGACTGATTTGTAACCCTCACTAGGAACCCTGCCTTTTATAGGAAATTTGCATTTAAGAAAAGTGAGGATAAAAATGCATAGGAAATATCAAAAATAGAAAATATCACAGTATAATAAGTTTAATATTTTCCCCCTTAAATGTGAAAACATACCAGTAGAATTTTCCACAGGAGTGTAGTCAAGGGCAAGAAAGTAGGTCTGGAAGAACAGCTGAAGGAAGTGTCGGAGCATGCTTCTTTTATCGATGCCTTATATCCAAGACGACTGCTGCCATTAACTTGTAAGACAAAATCACCTCAGTGGGTGGTACCGAGCTGTATAGCTCTTACTCATATAGCTTCTATTTTTAGTTTCTTTGGTTTAGACATATGGCTATTTAAAAAATATCTATATTTTTAGAAGGGTGATTTTTTAATATTCATGTGTTTAAGTTAATATTTCTCTTCTCTTCCTTGTATTCTTTGTTCCTCTGTGGCCTTTGCAACATGTGCCTGCTAAATAAATAAATAAATACATGTATGTTGGGTGTAAGGGTGCATATTTATGAGAAACAGGCATGTGGGAAGTCAAACTGTGAAGAGAGCTTTGCTCACAGAGCCTCCTGACCCTTTGAAATTCCCTCAGCTGTTCTTAAAACCACAGGAAACCTATTTGTTTATGGAAGTGTGCCAGGTGTTTCTTTTTATAAATTTGTAATTGATTAATCATCATCATCCAGGAAAAAGGGCAACACCATGATGAAAGACTGTATTTTCATCTGTACATTAAATAGAGTATTTTGAATGAGAAATGATGAAAAGATAAGGAAGGAAAGGAGAAGAGGGAAAATAGTAACACAAAGTTAGACATGTGGCTTTATAATTTAACCATATAATCCCAAGCCATTCAAATGTTACACCTACTTGTTAAAAACCTGCAAATTGACAAAGTCTGTGAAAATTTTATTTTAGAGTTATGCCTGATTTAGTTATTTTTTCAGAATAATATTCAGTCAAAAACAATGAAATATAATGTTGCATGATCATCATTTAAAAAATGGATATATTTATATAATATCAGATAATGTTTTATTAAAATTAGTTGTGAATAAAAGAGAATGCTGACATTAAGCGAAAAATATATATTTGTGAATGGTGATATTCTCCCATGGAAGCGTCCAAAATTTATTTAAAAATGGAAAACGGTCACTTAAGAGAGATGACAGGAATGGAGAGAAAAATGATAAGAGCTAGGACACTAAGCCAAATCATAGGAGAGGTGAACAAGCATAGTAAGTTATAAAACAGATCTTTTCTAAAGCCAGATGACTTGAAATAAAGAACATGTGCTTGTAATGGACAGTAAGGGAGAATAATTTACCAATCTGCTGTGCACTGAAACATCAGGAATGAATTTTAGTAGGGTCTGGGCTCTATGGCAAGAGGCAAGAAAGGAATTACAGATGGAGAGTTCTTTGGAAACATCACATTTTGAAGAATACAAAGTATATATAAAAAGTATATTTGAAATATAACTGTAAATGGTTGCTAGTTAAAAAGAAATGTCCACTGTCTTCTTGTCTTACACTGTGGTTTTATGTGGGCTTTGTTCTGAATTATGATTTACAGATAAACAATCTATTTTGGAATAGTGACAGTATAGTTCAATGTAGATCACTGTATCAATGTAGATCATAGCTAGAATCCTAAGTTGTACAACTGACCAACTAGACAAACCAAAGTACCTGTATATTGGTACTGCTCAAAATGTGGTTCATGGAGTATCATCATCATCATCATCATCATCACCACCATCATCATCATATCATCATCACCATCATCATCATCATCATCACCACCACCACCATCATCATCATCATCATTACCATCACCATCATCATCATCATCATCACCATCATCATCATCATCATCATCACCACCACCATCATCATCATATCATCACCACCATCATCATCACCATCATCATCATCATATCATCATCACCATCATCATCATCATCACCACCACCATCATCACCATCATCATCATCATATCATCATCACCACCATCATCATCACCATCATCATCATCATCATCATCACCACCACCATCATCCTCACCATCATCATCATATCATCATCACCATCATCATCATCACCATCATCATCATCATCATCACCACCACCATCATCACCATCATCATCATCATATCATCATCACCACTCAGTCATCTGTCACCAAAATGAGTAGGAGGAGGAATGCCCAGCAGAAGAAAAATTCAAAGGATGGGCTCTCTGCAACAGAGGTAATGGCTACCAACATACACATTATGTCAGAAAGGGAATTCAGGCTAACAATC
>PISX010009453.1:0-75710 GCA_004024625.1 Mellivora capensis
TCCCAACTTAGCCCTTGTCTTTAACTCTAAATAGAGCATTCCCAAGAAGGACGTTGACTGACCATGAATATCATTTAAAGTACCTTCAGCTGCAGATAACAGAAACCCCAACTGTGAGTGGCTTAATAGAGATTTGTTCTTTTCATGAAACAAGATGTCTAGAGGTACACAGTTGTTCTGTAGCCCAGCGATGCCATGCTTCTGCGTGCATCAACTTCTTGGCCGTTCTCTTGGTCTTCCCCTCAGGGTTGTAAGATGGGTACAGCTCCTCTACACATCACCTTCTCATTTGACAGCATCTTTTTTTTTTTTTTTTTAACTGGCTTCTCTCAAAAGCAAAACCTGAGACACAGGCTGTTGTGCAGTGGCCCAGGGAGGTGACGGCAGGGAGCAGGGATAAGGACTGAGGGAGTGAATCTGGGAAAGAGGGACAGCCAACATAAGGAAGCATTACTGAGTAGGAGGGTGTGGAGGGCCACCATCTAGCATCTCCTGAGGGGCCTTATGAAATCTACCTCAGGACTGGCTGCTGCGGAACAAAGAGGGAAACATTCTTCTATCAGCATGTTCCCTCCTCCCCTAACTAAACAATATGACAATGGACACACTTTCCAGTCCGTGTATGTGGTTATGATATATACAGTTTGTATCTTCGTCATTGTATAGAAGAGTCACGCTTGCCTATTCTATTAATGGGCATTTAGACTGCAGTCCAGGTTTTATATCAAGTTGTCATAAACATTGAAAGGCGGATGGCCTCCCTCTTCTGCCTCTCAGTCCCAGAACTGAGGAACTTTTATCCTGTTTTAAGGCTTTGGCACACTGAAAAATATAGCAGTATTTCATCTTGCCAAAACATAACTATTTCACACTAACCTATTCAGAACAAAAATAGAAAAGAGGTAAAAATAGCTTCTGAGTAGCCAAATAGATGTCAAAGAGTTACAAATTCCAGCTGGACTGCCCCCCCCACCCCCCGCCATGTGCGATGTCACTCTGGTTTGGGCTGAAATCTCATGCACTTGCAAGAAAAAGCTTTGTTAGGAGCCTGTTTAACCTCATTTTACTTACAATTCTAACTAGCTTGGTATCCTAGTTACTATTTCCACAAATGAGAAGGGGAAGGAAGCTGCTAAAGGAAGCCACACTGCCAACTCAAATGAAAAAAAAAAAAAAGGGACTACTGATGGTAATGAAAACAAAACAGCAGAAACAATAACCCAAAACCTTTTTAAAAATGTCCCAAACATGTAAAGAGAATACTGATATTCTACCTACTCCGCGGAACAGGAAAATAACAGAGGTTCCCAGGCAGGAAGAATTGTTAAAATCACATTCAGAGGCCCCTTTACAAGGCATGGCAATGAAGAATTTATTTTATGCTGTTATAGCTTTTCATGCAGTATTGATTCAGTGTGATTGTTCTTTTTGTGCAATAGTTTGGAGAGATTTCCCAATATGTAGGTTTCAAATGATGAAAAAGTTGATTCTAAAATCTCTGGGAAACATCACTGTCCAAACAACTGGTTTCCATGGAGTTTTAGCCATAAAATTTCCTCCAGCAGCCTGGTTGGGTAACCATACAGAATGATTTCTCTACCTCTCTGCATAAGGGGGTGATGCCGACCAGCCTCCCCTTCTAATTCAGGCCAGTGGTGCTCCATTTTTTTGAGTGCCCTGGGACCGTCACTAACCATCCTTGGACAGTGATGGGTTCAGGCAGATGGGGAAACTTTTATACATCCTCTTAGAAATTTTCCAGAAATGTTAGAGATAAACTGGAATGGACAAGAAGATAATCTTTTTTCAGGAAGAAAGGAATTTGAGAACTTTTTAAAAAAAAGGTTTTATTGATTTATTTTTTTGAGAGAGGGAGAGAGAGAGAAAGAGAGAGAGAGAGAGCGCGCTCACACGAGTTCACAGGAGCGAGGGGGGAGAGGCGCAGAGAGAGAAGCAGACTCCAGTCTGAGCAGGAAGCCCAATGCAGGACTCAGTCCCAGGGTCCTGGGATCATAGCCTGAGCTAAAGGCAGATGCTCAGCAGACTGAGTCACCCAGGCACCCAAGAACTTCTTCTACAAAAGTTCTGTATGTAACAAAATGTCATTCCTTTCTCGTTTAGTTTGTCTAATCAGTAAATGGTGTGGCATCAGTTAACCAGGATATTAGTGTGTTTGTGAGTGTGTGTGCATGTGTGCACACCTATTCACTTGAAACTGGCTTATAGGATTGAATAGATAACTTTTTTTTACTTTGTTCCAGAATTTTGTTACTAATTACTATTATTACTGGTATTAATGTTACCACCTTATTTTGTCCATTCACTGTTATTTCTTACTTTGTTCTTCCTGTTTTTTGTTTGTTTGTTTGTTTTACATGTTGTGGTAGACAAAATAATGCCCCCCCCAAAGGTATACATGTCCTAATCACCAGAAACAGTGTATATGTTGTATTACATGGCAAAAGGATTTAAGGTTGCAGATGGAATTAAAGTTGCTAATCAGCTGGCCTTAAAAGAATGAGATTATCCTGGATTATCTGGCAGGCCAGATGTAATCACAAGATTCCTTAAGGGAGCAAGGCAGAGGCAAAAAAATCAGAAACAGAGAAATGGCACTGTGAGAAAGACCAGCCTTTGATGACTTTGAAGATGGAAGGGACTCACTAGTAAAGGAAAGTACAGCTTCTAGCAGCTGGAACAGGCAAGAAAAACAGAATCTCTTCTATAGCCTCCAGGAAGGAATGCAGCCCTGCCGACACCTTGCTTAGCCCCAGAAGACCCATTTTGAACTTCCGACTTCCAGAACTCCAGGATAATAAATATGTGTTGTTTTAAGCCACTGAGTTTGTGACAGTTTGTTCCAGCAGCAGTAGAGAAAGGTATACACATTTAAGAGATATTTATAAAATGCTTACTATGTCCTCAACTTTGTGTATGGGGAGAATATACAAAAGTAATGTAAACCTTGTCACATCTTTCTAGTGATTGATGACTCAGAAGATGAAATAAGGCTTTATTTCTATAATACAGTCCTTTAGCTGTCATTGTGTAATGCTCCTAGTTGCATAGGTAACTTGATAATCTAATCATCCACATTTATTAGTGCCCTTCCTGTGCTAGGAACTGTGCATGCAATGATAAGGGAAATGCAGCGATGAACACTTACTTACTATGACCAAGAAGAATTCTTCCACTCTGCTACAACGCAATCTGCTCCTCTTGCTATCTTTTTCTAATCTCTCAACTCCTCAAACTCCAGATCTACAAAATAGTAGGAGCAGAGGTTTTCAACCAGTGGAGTTTGTGAAAGGGCAGGTGAAAATACAATGCCTAGACTTGCCCTGGGAGATTCTGACTGAGTAGTAGTCTGAAGAATTATTTGGCTATAGGTTTTTTTGGTGAAAGCTCCCAATGTAATTCTTTACCTTGCTTTAGAGAATGAGATAAATGTAGCACTAATAGGCTACAAAAGAAATTACTTAAGTGTTCTTTTTCATTGTTGTTGTTATCATATAGGTAGTACCATGTCATTTAATTACAACATCATGTATTTGTAAATTAACAACAAGAGAGTCATTCAAAATCTATACATTTGGGAATTAACAAAGCACATCCTAAATAATTCATTTTTGGGATGAAGAGGGAATCAGGGTGAAATTGCAATATATTCAGAACGAAACCACAATGAGAGTAGTATGTATCAAAACCACAGAATGCAGCCAAAGTGGCATTCAGAGGGAAATTTATAGCCTACAGGTGATTAGAAAACAAGAAAGCTTGAACATAAAGTACCCCACTTAAGAAGATACAAAAAACAGAACAAAAATAAATCCTAAAGAGTGGATGAGTTTGCAGAAGATTACATATAAAAGCAAAATCAATGAAGTAAAATAATCGCAGTGGAATTGATTAATGAGACCCAAAGTTTGTTCTTTAAAAAAATGAATAAAACAAACTTTGGTTATGATAAATAAGTGGGAGTAGTAATCGTAGTAGTGGTGGTAGCAGTAGCAAAGGGAAATGTGTATATAATGCTCTGTGTCAGATAGTTCTTCCTCACTAGGCTTGCATGTGCTTCCCTGCACTTCTGGACCCTCTCTCCCATGAGGGCCATGCTGGCTGATGAACTGGCAGTGGAGTAGCACTGTGCAATGCTAAGCTAAAGCATTTAAGAGCCTCCGTGTGATCCTCCGGCTCCCTCTCGTCCCCTCTCTCTGCTGTTGTGAGGTTGAAAGCTAGGTGCTGAGATACTGAAGCCATTCCATGGAAGCAGCCTGGGTGATGGTCTAGGATGACTGATATCTCCAAATGAAGGACAGATGCTCCTGGGGCGTTGCTCAATTGACATGGTGCTTTGCATGAACAAGAAATTAAACTCTGTTGGGTAAGTCACTGACTCATGTTTTAATGTAGCACAGCCTGGCTCATCCTGACTAATTAATGTTTCATAAAATGTGGCCTTTCTAGAGGATCTCTGGGTTGTTTGATAAATACTGTAACGTAGCCAACGTATTATGAAAGTGTAAGTGCAGAAAGCGAGTGGAAAAGGAGAGAGCAGCTAAGCTCTTCAAAGTTTATGATTTTTTCTGTTTGTTGCTAGACCAATATACCTGAAGTTCCAATCAGTTACCGAGACATACTGGCCCAGGTTGTTTGTATCCATAAACACATATCTACCTCAAAGCCTATAGAGGGGAACGGTTTCCAGGCACCTCCTTTACTATTTTCTGTTTAGTATATTTCTTTAATTTGTTAATTCACTGTTGCTTTAGGAAGATAGTAAAACTCAGCATCAGATCTTTCTTGATTTCTAACTCCAATAGACTATTGGTGTGATTTATCATGAGTAAGACATTGCAGCACTTTTTTTTTTTTATTTTTACCAAAATTTGAATGTGGAAACAAACACAACCAACAGATCTCTGCATTAAATGACCTGTAACAGGTGCCTGGGTGGCTCAGTGGGTTAAAGCCTCTGCCTTCAGCTCGGGTCATGATCCCAGGGTACTGGGATCAAGCCCTGCCTTGGGCTCTCTGCTTAGCGGGGAGCCTGCTTCCCTTCCTCTCTCTCTCCCTGCCTGCCTCTCTTGCCTACTTGTGATCCCTGTCTGTCAAATAAATAAATAAATAAAATCTTTAAAAAAAAGTTAAAAAAAATGAACTGTAACTGAGTTTCAGCTGATTTTGGTGCGAATTCTCATGTTCAGAGTACGCTAGAGCAAGCTGTTCATTCACACTCATTGAAAAGGCTAATTCCATGTTATGTGCACAGGAATGTTTTAAAGTATCATATTTCTGAAATGTAAGGAATACTGAAGTGTGCAGTGGTTCGGCATATGAAGTCAGCTTGTCTGAGTTCACATCCCAACTCTACCCTCTTACTAGCTAGGTGAACGTAGGCATTTTTTAACCACTTTGAGCCTCAGTTTCCCTTTCTGTAAAATAGGATTAACAAGAGTTACCACCTCAAGGGGTTTTGGTGGGGATTAGAAGTGATACTCGGTAGAAACTGCTCAACAGGTGTTTTCATGCTGGTGGTGGCGATGGTGATGTTCGTGACCGGATGGGTTTGAGAGTAGTCTAGCCACACAGGGCTGGCATTCACGAGCTGCTCTGCGTCTTACTACCTGTGTATCTTTGAGTAACTTACTCTCATTTTCAATTTTCTCATGTATGAATGAGGATAATTATAGTTATCTGGCATACCTGTTGGGAAAATTAAGTCAAATAGAGTATTATAAATAGTGTTCAGCACAGAGACGGGTACACAAGGCACTCAACAAATGACAGCTACTATTATGAAAACCAGAAATTGGAAAAGTGTTATTTAGTTTACCTAGATAGCACAAATATCATTCAAAATAATATTTTGTGTTACCCTAATCTTCTACTCCTTCCTGTGGCCTTAAACATCACTATTATTGTCCTCTGAATTACAGGTCAGATTCTGATGCCAAGAATTCCTGTATGCTCTTGGATATTTTTCATTTTTATTGTTTTTAATATCTTGATTTTATGAAA
Source organism: Mellivora capensis (assembly GCA_004024625.1). Taxonomy (NCBI): domain Eukaryota; kingdom Metazoa; phylum Chordata; class Mammalia; order Carnivora; family Mustelidae; genus Mellivora; species Mellivora capensis. The sequence continues at coordinate 6,022 of PISX010009453.1, forward strand.
TTTTTATTGCTGTTATGAAGATTTGACTCTACCCGCTGGGTTTAACTTGGAGTCTGCGTTTTTGTTTTTCCACTTTTTTCCCCTTTCTTCCTCTTTCTGTCAGTCTTCCTTCTGGTCTTCCCTCCTTGGCTTCTTACGTTCCTCTTTATAATTAGATAGACCTCTACACTGTAATCCTGGAAACTCCCAGCAGCACGAAAGACTAGATCTGTTCCCTGTGGAAGAACAATGCTGAGAAAGCAACATCAAAGCTAACACTGACCTTTTTCAGTTACCAGATGTCCATCTAATAGTCATCTACTCCGCCATGCAGAGGCCCCCAGGGCTTCTATAGCTTTTGCTCTCATTTCCGCTTAAACTTTACATTCTCCAAAAAGCACCGTTCATTTCAGGTTGCAAACACTTCATAATTTTTTAAGATTTATTTATTTATTTATTTGTCAGAGAGAGAGAGAGAGAGAGAGATCGAGAGAGCGAGCACAGGCAGACAGAGCGGCAGGCAGAGGCAGAGGGAGAAGCAGGTTCCCAGCCGAGCAAGGAGCCCGATGTGGGACTTGATCCCAGGACGCTGGGATCATGACCTGAGCTGAAGGCAGCCGCTTAACCCACTGAGCCACCCAGGTGTCCCCACTTCATAATTTTTAAGCTATTTTTCTTTCTTTGATGCTACCATAAGCATATTAGCAACCAAGTCTCTTTCTTGCTTACTAATTTTAAGTCCTTAAAGAAGATGGCAATCAAAATCCCATCTTGTCTTGCAAAGTAACTCAACAATATAAAAGGGTATTTCTTTTGGGTCAAGTCCCGGCCATGCAGGACTTCTAGGCAAAGTCAACAGTTTCTTCCTTGGATTCTGAGACTATATCCATTTGTTTGTTTGGCACCAAGCTGCAGGGGAAATTGAAGATTGTCTAGATTGTCTCCAATAAAGAAGACTCCCACTTTCTGAAAATGGTGTGCTTTATTTCTGGAGAAGAAGAAGTACCCATGGTATTGATGCTAATGTTAATATTAACAGTTATTGTGTGGGGCTTATTAACTTTTCTCTGAAGAGGGGAGGGTCATGGCGAGGTTTGAGGAACTGGGGAGACAATCCTTTCTTCAGGCACATCTGACAAGGCTCCTGGAAGAACAATGGTGGGAGAAGCAAGGGCAGGTTTGTGGTCAGCATCCTTGGCCCTTCTGGGGAAGTGGGTGCACAGCTGTACGCTTCCATTTTGAGGGACAATATGGCACAATGGGGAAGAGCACAGGCCCTGGAGGCAGACCTTGCCAGCTTGGGGGGCCAGCTCTATCATTGCTAGTTGTATGACCTTGTATAAATTGCAAAAGTTCACCAAGTTTTGGTTTCTTCAGCGGTGAACTTGGGGCACTAGTGGTAGCTTTCCTTCGGAGCCATCACGAGGATTGAGAGCACGCATGGAGAGCATTTCACACAGTGCCAGGCATGTGGGGAATTCAGTAAATGTTTAATATTGTAGCTGCCGTTTTTAAATTCCTATTATGTTATTATCCTTATTAAATTCTATAATTTAATAATTTAGTTGAGGAATGAGAGTTTTTTTCTCTTTTCCAAGCAGTCATGTGATCCTTGTCATCTACCCCTGGCTTTAAAACGGGAATGGCTTATTGCTTCTCCTGTGTTTTCTCTGTTTATTTGACTATAAAGAGGATAAGCCATCCTCTTTCCTTCCTTCCCACTCTTTTTTCTTATCCATTTGAATACAATAAAACACTTTGCCTAATGTGAGAAGTGGTTGATTGCTCCTGCCATTGGAAATGTGGACTTGGATGCAGTGAATCTCTGCTGATGAGAAAGAGTTCTAGAACTCTCGGGGGCCTGACTGCTTGGGTTTGAAGGACTTGGGCTGTGGGTCTCCCTAGGGGTGGTTTCATTTTTGGAGGCTGGGGTTGTTTTTGGTCTGGTGTCAGGGGACTCCCCAGACATCTGTGTGACCTTCCTGGAGGCCTCTTCCTCCCTGGTTAATTATATAGTGGGATGTGAGAGGAGGGTCATCTTGGTCCCTCCCTGGCTTTTGTCAGATACATGGAAGCTGGGAGAAGTAAATGTCAGCCTCTGGCTGATACTGAGAGGTAGCAAGGAGACAGAGGTCTGACAACAGACATGGGCAAGGTCAGTACTGAAGCTGCAGGGCTGAGATCAGAACGTGTGCCATCTTTTTGGCTTAAGTGACCTGTAATTGCTTTGTCACTTCATTTTGTTTTTGTGGCTCTATTTCTTTACTCAGAGTGCTCTCACACTGAGGAGAAAAACACAGTCTTTTCCTCCCTGTGTTTTCCTTTAGTCTCACATGTCTATCCCATTTGGACGGTTCTGACACTTCTGGTCACCAGATGTGTGATCTCAGCAGAAATTCTCTGACGTTGCCTACCTAGAATCAGGGACGGATCCCACAGGTCAAGGCTCAGTCAGGAGATGGCCCCCACATCGGATACAGATCATAGGTCCCCTGGCTGCCCACAACGTCTACCCGATTGGCTAGAAAGTGGATGTTCTCATGACCCCCTCCTCTGGTTCAATTAGTTTGCTAGAACGCTTCACAGAACCCAGGGAAACACACTTCCCAGTTTATGAAAGGATTTGATGAAGGGAACAGATGACGAGCAGGGTGAAAAGATACACAGGGTGAGGTCAGGAAGGTCCCAAGAGCAGAAGTTTCTGTTCCCACAGAGCTGGGGTGTATCACCCTCCAGGACATGGATGAGTTCATCAGCCTGGAAGCTCCCCAAACCCCACATTATTGGGATTTTAGGACAACTTTATGAGACAAGATCGCGATTAACTCCATTTCTTGCTCTTCTCCCTCTTTAAAAGAATGGAGGGTGGGGGCGCCTGGGTGGCTCAGTGGGTTAAGCCGCTGCCTTCGGCTCAGGTCATGATCTCAGGGTCCTGGGATCGAGTCTCGCATCGGGCTCTCTGCTCAGCAGGGAGCCTGCTTCCCCCTCTCTCTCTCTGCCTGCCTCTCTGTCTACTGTGATCTCTCTCTGACAAATAAATAAATAAAATCTTAAAAAAAAAAAAAAAAGAATGGAGGGCGAAGGTGTGGAGCTGAAGTTCCAAGTTTCTAATCATGGCTTGTCTTTCCTGTGACCATCCTTCATCCAGGAGACATCCAGAAGCCCACCGAGATTTCATTTTATGAGAACAAAAGACGTTCCTAACACCCAGGAAATTACAAGGGTTTGGGAGCTCTGTATCCGTCCCTGGGGGCAGAGACCGGTATATATTTTCCATTACCTTACATGTACATATCAATGGGCATGATCCTCACAACAACCTTTTGCAGGGGCAGGGGTGGTCCACCCCTGTTGGACAGAAGAAAATGAAGGCTTTCCCTAGTAAGTGTTCTTAATAAGTGGCAGTGTGGCTCCTGTTCCAAGTGTAGAATGTTTCTGGCCAGGCTGTCCTTATTCCTAGGTTAAGACTATGGCATGGCCTTAGGCCCACTGGGACAATCTCCAGGCACCAAATTACTTTTACTTTTTCTGCAGTGATTTTTCTGAAATTCCATCATTTTCGAGTCAATCATATAGTTGATTTAGCCAGCACCACTCCCAGCCCTCTCTTTCGAAACGCAAAGACTCCCTAGGAGGGGGAGGTAAGTCGTACATGGTAAATCTGTTGGCCAGATTCACTTCTCTCTTGGCAGTCAGCTGAGATCAGGGTGGGTAGGGACGGGAATGCTGATGGCAGATGGGGAGAAGGAGCTCTGCGGCTTGAAGCACTGCCTGCGAGGAGCACACCTCGGAGGGTGTACTGGTTTTCCATTGCTCTGTAAGAATGACCGCAACCTTAGTCGCTTAAAATATCACACATTTATTATCTTGCAGTTCCTGGAGGTTGGGAGTCAGGACGAGGCTTAGCTGGGTCCTCTGCTGGGATCTCACAAAGGTACAGCAACACGTCGTGGCCTCCCAGCATCTCTGCCTTCCCCCGACACTGCGCATGCTCGCCGCAGGCCGCTTCTCCCACACCCCCCCCCCCCCCCCCACCCCGCGCCCTCGGGTCTGTCGCGCTTTTGAGTTTGGGACCCGGGATTATGTTCCGAAGAGACCGACATGTAGGACTCCAGAAAATGGAGTAAGGAGGCTGTGGTTGAAGACAGGGGGTGGGGCTGAAGCCAACATGGCTCACACTCTCTCCTGTGCCGAGTTATAAAATCAAGAAGGTGGGACTGAACGAATCTGGGATCTAATCCTGGCTCTGCCCTCACATGTATGGATTTTGGTCTGTAATGTAGTCTCTCTGGGCCTCGTCTTCCTCATCTGGGAAGACTCCCTTTGCCCAGAATTTCTGATTCAAATACGTTTGGATTGGAGCCCAAGAATCTGTAATTTTGACAAGTGCCCAAGGTGACTCAGTGGTCAGGCCGGTTTGGAGGACGAGTCCATTCGCAACTGGACATTAACCAGCAGCTAAGGGATCAGGAAATAAGAGCCAGTTTTGTTTTGTTTTGGTGTGTGTGTGTGTGTGTGTGTGTGTGTGTGTTTTGAAGGAAGTCCTTGACAGTTGGAGCTTACCTAAGCAGGCTAGAGTTCAGGGAAATATTTTAGTTCCAGAAAGAATATTCCAGGGAAAAGACAGAAGTTAAGAATCTGGGAAATTGAGTCAGAAACCAAACCATATAAACCAGGGTGTCATGGCAGCGGGGAAAGTGTGTATGGGGTACACTGGGTCCCTCCCTGCCAGCCTCCTTCCCGTGTTGGCTTCCTACCGTGCGCAGTTGCTTGCCACAGGGACTGACCATTTGTATCTTATGTCTCAAAATAGTTTTTAAGTGACTGATGGGCAGGGCTACCCAGCCCAGCAAAAAGCAAGGGCTGGGTAAATGGTGGTTGAATAAGTGAATCAATGAAAGTAAACATTTGCCAGGGTCTGCTGGTTGGCACTCTCTCACTCGGAATCCCTCTGAGAACAGTGAGAGAAGTTCTCCTCTCTCTCAATAAACTCCTTCTATTGAACTGAGTACAATCTATAGAGAGATTATAGTTAACGAGGGGCCCAATTTAGAGGAAATCTTTTATTTCTAGCCAAGAACAAATCAAGTGCCTCCAATGTCCTGGTTTGAAAATGCAAAGCTCTAATTTGTCAATGGAAAAGAAATCCTTTCGGTGTCTGAGTTTCTGAGTCTGGAACACATTTTCCCAGCCGAGGGGGATTTCTAGTAACTTACAGGTGCAGAAAGTCTCACTGTGCAAAAAGTTTTCTCAATGATAAAACTTAGGTTTTATCATTACACGATCATGTTTGAAAATATAAGAGAATTTTAAGTAGTCTAATACAAATGCTGATTGTTACAAAGCTTTGTGATTAAAAGAACATGAGATTTATCAAACTGTGCACTTTAATATTGTGCAGTCTCTTATTGGTCAGTCATATCTCAATAAAGGCATAAAAATGAAAGACATGAAATGTAGAAGGTCACTTGTGCTTTATGAAGTCCTGCTGAGGGTAAGACTTTGCTTCCCTTAAAATATATTTTGGTCAATTAATTCATATATTTTTGGTCTTATCTCTTTTTAACACACAACATTGGTTTGGTTTAATAACCCAAGAAAGCCTTTAAATATTTCATAGCTGATGGTCCTGGTGAAAACTTAACTCATACCAAAGTTATTTCTTATTTATGGGCTTCTGAGGGCATCCATAGTGCTCCACGAAGCATGGGAAAGACAAGTTTATGCTCTGGGCCTTCTGTGAGTACTTAGCATTTAGAAAGCAGTGACAAGTAGGAGCATGAGTGGCTTTGTGAGTTATTTGGGGTGATAGCCTCCTGGGAGGAATGACATGCTGTCCTGCTTGGGGGAAAATGATTACACAGGTGTGGTCACCAGTCACTGCATTTGGAGTCATTTTTCTAGAAGTGGTGATGAGCATTTAAGGGACAGAAGGATTGGGGAGGGTAGATGGGGAAATGAAAAGCATTTGAAATGAGGGAAACAATGTGACCAAGGCACAAAAGTGCTGTATCCGGTGTGTTTATGGACATATTTGGGGAATAGAATCTAATGGAGCTGGGTAATATGGTGAGCCTGGATTATGAAGGCTCTGGAGAGGCAGGGCTTGGAATTTTAGCAAATGGAAATAGGAAGTCTTTCTATTCTATTCTATTCTATTCTATTCTTTTCCTTCCCTCCTTCCTTCCTTCCTTCCTTTCTGAGAGAAAGTGCATGCAAACCAGGGTGGTGGTGGAGGGGCAGAGAGAGAGGGAGAGAGAATCTCAAGGAGACTCCACTGGCAGAACCCAAAGGGTGGGGGAGAGGGGCTCAATCTTATAGCCCTGAGTTCATGACCTGAGCTGAAATCAAGAGCCGGACACTTAACTGACTGAACCACACAGACACCTGGAAATATAAGGTTTTCTGTTGAAGGCTTTTGAGGACACAAATGCTATAATAGTAATACATTTTTATTGAACAATTACTATATACAGATAGTGGTGTAAGTGCTCTTGTGTATACTGACTCACAGCAACCTGTGATGTAAACACTCTTTTCAGTGCCTCATTTTTTTAAATGAGGAAACCAGGCACAGGAAAGTGGCTGTGGTAGGATTTGAGCCAGGCTGTTTGGCTCCAGAGCAAATGCACTTGATCAGTAGGCTGTCTAGTGCTCCTCAACATGATAAGTGAATATTTAAGGGAAGTTAATCTGGTGGTGATGTTCAGGGTTAATTGCAAGGAAAAAACAGCCTGGTGATAAGCAGTGCAGTTAGGAGGCTATGACAATAATTCTAGGCGTACTGGAAGCCATTCATATCTTTGCTTCCGGCCTCTCCATCACTTGACTGCATCCATCCCTACTAGTTCTATGCTGATTCCAGACGCCATTATTCTCTGCCTCATCTTTGCTCTTTTGCAATCCGTTCTCCACTTTGCAGTCAGAGGATCTTTGTAAAGAGCAAAGCTGAGCAGGTTGCTCCCTTGATTAAACCTTCCATGTAAAATCTCAACCCTTCAAGAGCTGGCTCTCATTTTCTTCTCCAGCCCCATTTCCAGGCACCTGCATCCTTTTGCACCAATAAACGTTAGCTGTTATTATTACCGCATCACACCTCACTCATCACACCACTGTATTTGCTGAATGAAGAAAGTCAGTGAGTGGGAAGAGGGATTAAGAAATGGATATGAGTAAGAGGCATATGTCTGATTTAATACTTCTTCTCCACCTATGGGCCCGAGGCAGAGAAATTCAGAGGAAAAGGATTTACCTTTCTATTCCTAGACCTTGGCAATCTTGCCTTCCAGGCCCTGTCTGGCAAATATTGTGTCTTTCTGCACTGCCCTTTTGGAGGGTCTGTTTCCAGGCCTGCATCCCATGCAGGTCCCTTGACTCCTGGCTTGGGGGCTGGCCACACTTACTGCATGCAACTCTAGCTGTAGGAAGCTGGCTTCAGAGCCCCTGTCCCTCTGCTGCCTTAGGAAGGGAATTCAGATCATTTCAAGGGAAAAGAGAAGATGAAGCAAAGATGAATAGATAGTTTCAAGGGGGCTGACTCAGAGAATGACTAAGAGAAGATAGCTGGGGGGGGTGGGTAAAGCGAGAGGACAGAGCCTCTGCTGGTGAAGGGCAGGAGACCGCTGGGGGCAACAGGGCTGGGCTTCAACCCAGTGCCTGACCTCAGGCACGCCCCCCTCCCCCATTACCCTCAGCCTCAGCTCACTCTCTCTTGCTGGGGCCAACCACAGTACCTGCTTTATAGGAGTATCAAGAGGGTGAAAGGAAAACTGGCCCTTGGGCACTCAGCATGATGGCCCAGGGCAGGAAGCACCCTCTAAAAGTCAGCTGGCATTAGTTTAAGCGGGAAGTGACAACAAAAGTGTGTACTCTCTACCTGTGCCTTCCAAACTTCTTGGTCTTGGGTGGGGGTGGACCCATATACTCTGAGACATTTTGGAGGACTTCAAAGAGCTTTTGTTTATATGTATATCTAGTAATACTTAACACACTGGAAATTAAAACCGAAATAGTTAAGATATTTATTAATTCATGTAAGAACAATAACAACCCCATTATATGTTACCGTATTTTTTAAAATGAGAAATAATCAATTTTTTTTTTTCAAGACAAAGGTACTCGGAAGAATGGCGTCGCTTTAGACTTTTGCCAGTCTCCTTAATGTCTTTCTAATAGAGGGCAGCTGGGTGATCACACAGTCTGCTGCCTCTTTGCGTGTCGCGGAGCTTCTGGAGAATTCCACCACACACTTCTCAGAGAACGAGAACGAGCAAGGCAGGTAACCTCTTGGTTACCTTAGGTATTCTTAGGAAATAGTTGTAACCTCAATGGCTGCCTGAAGGAGTCCCAGGGACCTTCCAGGTTTTCCAGAACACACTTTGAGAACCATTGACCTAAAAGAGTATTTTGAAAAAAACAAAACAAAACAAAAACACTTTTTCAATTTGTGAATAAAGATCATGCCAAAAATGAGATTACATATCATTTCCATTTCAGGGGCAAAAACTAAAAGAGTTTGATAATATCAAGTATGTCTGCGGATGTGACACATCTGGAACTCTCAACCACAACTAGCAAAGGTATACACTGGTTCAACCACTTTATTTGACATTACCATATTCGACTCTACCACCCAGCTATTCCACTCCGAGGAATAAGAAAGAACTGAGGAACAAATTATGATATCTTTATATAATTGAATAGTGCAATGAAATACTACAATGAATAATAACGGGAATAGAATACAACTGACCCTTGAAAAACATGGTTTGGACAGTGCAGGTCCACTTACATGCAGATTTTTTTTTCAATTAATACAGTACAGAATTGTAACTATATTTTCTCTTCCTTATGATTTTCTTAGTAACATTTTTTTTTCTCTAGCTTATTTAGTGTAAGAATACAGTATATAATACAGACACAAAATATGTGTTAATCTACTGTTTATGTTAGGTTAAGTCTTCTGCTCAATGGTAGGCTATTAGCAGTTAAGTTTTTGAGGAGTCAGATGTATATGCAGATTTTCAACAGTGCAGGGCATCGGCTCCCCTGTGTGGTTCAACAGTCAACTCTACTATAATAACAGTAATGTGATATAATCATATCATAGAATGCTACTATTAAAAATAAATTCAGGGGTGTCTGGGTGGCTCAGTGGGTTAAGCCTCTGCCTTTGGCTCAGGTCATGATCATGGGGTCCTGGGATCGAGACCTACATTGAGCTCCCTGCTCAGCAGGGAGCCTGCTTCCCCACCCCAGGCCTGCCTGTCTGCCTACTTGTGATCTCTGTCTGTCAAATAAATAAATAAATAAATAAAATCTTTAAAAATAAATACGTTATAGCCATGTTAATATGAATAAATCTCAAAAGCAATGTTGAGCAAGAACAGAGTAAAAGAGATGCAAGTTTAGGGTACCATTTATGTACAGTTTGAAAATATGCAAACAAAACTATATGTTACTGGAGCGTCTGCATGGCTCAGTCGGTTGAGCGCCTGCCTTCGGCACAGATCATGATCTCAGGGTCCTGGGATCCAGCCCCTGCACTGGGTTTCCTGCACAGTGGGAAGCCTGCTTCTCTCTCTCCCTCTGCCCCTTCCCCCCACTTTTTCTCTCTCTGAGATAAATAAATAAAATATTTTAAAAAACCCCCAAAGAACTATATGTTACTGATGGATACATACTATCATGCATGGAACGAGAAGCACCAAATTCAGGGCAGTGATCACCCCTGAAGAATGAAGGACAGGCAATGAAATCAGGGGAGGAGTTTTGGGAGGATTTAACTCTATCTGTGACGTTTTAATTTATCTATTTTTAAAATCTGAATTAAAAAAATAAAGTCCTATTGAAGCAATTATATGCTGGCAAAGAGAATATGGCAAGAAAACGAGGCCACGGCGTTAACAATTAAAACTCTCTGTGAAAGTTTGCTCTGGCTCAGAGAGCTGGGAGCCTTGCCTCCACTGGCAGCCTTGGCCTGACCCGCCCTCTCCCTCCCTTCCAGCCGGGTTTTAGGGTAGGGGATTCTCATATTTCTGAGCCCTTAAAGGGGTTGGCAGGGTAGGATCCCTATTTGACAGGACAGTCTAGGGTGAGTGTTTCTGTGGGTGGGTGGTCTGGGATTCGGGGGCCAGGAGATATGGCGGGGAGGGGCAGCCCAATCCTGCCTGCCCAAACCTCTGAGTTGAGACACTCTTTACCCTCATCATCTTTAGAGTCATGACTCACTGATTTTTTGCCAGGACCTTTTTTATTTCCTCTTTTACTGCCAGTCTGGTTGCTTCTGGCCTGAGATTCTCTCCTCGGTTCCCAGAAGGAAGAGCCTCCTGGGGCCTGAGCTATATCCAGTAGACACTCTGCTGCTGGTGACTCCAGAATTTTCTTATAAGCAGGCTTGGGGGTGTTGGTTTGGTTGGAAAAGGGTTTGAAGTTGTATTTATGTCCCATTTTACATAAGATGGATCTAACATCCATTGTCCCTAGTCAACTGGGAGGGGCTGATGGAGAGATGGAGGTTAAGGGCAAAATTCCACCCCAGCCCCCAGTCTTCCTACCCAACTCGACAAAAGTCAATTCTCCGTCTTCCCTTCCTCCCCTCTTCTCAATGTCCGAAGTGAGCGCTGTGCTTAGGGATTTGGGGGAAAAGGGAGAGACAAAAAATAAAAGGCAAGAGGAAAGTCAAGAATTCTCTGAGAGGAGCACCTGGCTGGCTCAGTCGGTGAAGTGCTTGACGCTCGATCTCACGGTTATGAGTTTGAACCCCATGCTGGGTGTGGAGTCTACTTTCAAAAAACAAAAAACCACAAGTGAAAAAAAGGAAAAAAAAAAGAATTCTCTAAGAGAGTCCCATATGTGTTGGCCTTGGTATGCATTGAAGCATATGTCCAATTCATAAAAAGTACATTTTAAACTATATTATAAGCTTTTGTCAATAGTCATAAAATATATAAAAAAGATACTACTCATCATTCCAATCATACTGCTCTCATTTTTGGAGATTCCCTTTCAGACCTTATTACATGTTTGTATGGCTGGAGGTTATAGGGGCATAGACTGTTGATCTTATTGTTCTTACTAATGAATACCCATTGCTCTGTGTTCCCACCTACCTGTCACACTTACTTGTTTTTCTTCTGGAAATTGCTCCACTCCCCCGCCGCAGGCTTTATTGAGATATAATTGACACATAACCTTGTCTAAGTTTCAGGTGGTCACCATGATGATTTGATATGTGTATATATTGGGAAGCGGTCACCACAGTATATTTGGTAACATCCATTACCTCACACAGTTACAATATTCTTTTCTTGTGATGAGGACTTTTAAGATCTACTCACTCAGAAACTTTTGAATATACAGCACAGTAATCCCCATGATGTACATTATACCCCCAGGACTTATGTATCTTACAACTGGAAGTTTGTACTTTTTGACCCCCTTTGCACATTTCTGCCATCCCCCCACTCTTTGACTCTGATGACCACTAATCTGTTGTTCTCTATGAGTTTTTCTTTTTTTTAAGATTCCAGACACACACACATTTTTAAAAAGACTTTATTTATTTGAGAGAGAGAGAGAGAGAGCACAAGCAGGGGGAGTGACAGAATGAGAGGGAGAAGCAGGATGTCTGCTGAAGACGGCTGTAGGTCTTGATCCCAGGATGCTGGGAGAATGACCCAAACTGAAGACAGACATTCAACTGACTGAGCTACCCACACACACTTTTTTTTTTTTAAAAATGCGTGGTAATACTTTGTTGAGTGGATATTAATGGATTAGAGAAAGGGTACCTGAGTTCTATCTGAGGAAGAGCATCAAGACCTCATAGAGTTAATGGAAGTATTAAAGACTACAATAGAGGTAGCATATTTACAGCAGCATCCCAAAGAATAAAGGCTAATTGCATGTTGACTGTTTTTATCTATAACCATATCTTCACCTTTGTTCTCTTAAAAAACCCCACCCATTTAAGGAAAGTCTTTTTTTTTTTTTTCCTCTTTAGAGACCAAGGTTCACATAGTTGATAATTATGGGTCTTATCCTAGTGAAAGGACCCAAGTAGCTTCATTTCCATTTCAAGAAAGCAGCTCAATTCACCTCGCCTTCCCTCTTCCGTGAGTAGGAGTTACTTTTAAGTGTTACTTCAATGGAGGGACAGTAGGGTGAAGGCCAGAACAGGCCTCTGGGATGAGGCAGAAAAGTCTTGGGGCCATGCATTCCGGCTACAACAACTACTTTTTTTCTCAGTGTTCCAAAATTCATTGTTTATGCACCACACCCCAGTGGTCCATGCAATATGTGCCCTCCTTAATACCCACCACCTGTCTCACCCAACCCACTCCCCTCCAAAACCCTCACTTTGTTTTTCACAGTCCACAGTCTCTCATGGTTCATTTCCCTCTCTGATTTCCCCCAATTCACTTCTCCTCTCCAGCTTCCAATATCCTCTGTGTTATTCCTTATGCTCCACAAGCAAGTGAAACCATATGATAATGGACTCTCTCTGCTTGATTCATTTGACTTAGCATAATCTCCTCCAGTCCCATCCATGTTGATACAAAAGTTGGGTATTCATCCTTTCTGATGGAGGCATTATATTCCATTGTATATGTGGACCATATCTTCTTTATCTATTCGTCTGTTGAAGGGCATCTTGGTTCTTTCCACACTTTGGCGACTGTGGCTATTCCTGCTATAAACATTGGGGTACAGATGGCTCTTCTTTTCACTACATCTGTATCTTTGGGGTAAATACCCAGTAGTGCAATTGCAGGGTCATAGGGTAGCTCTATTTTTAATTTTTTAAAGGAATCTCCACACTGTTTCCCACAGTGGGTGCACCAACTTGCATTCCCACCAACAGTGTAAGAGGGCTCCCCTTCTCCACATCCTCTCCAACACACATTGTTTACTGTCTTGTTTATTTTGGCCATTCTAACTGGTGTAAGATGGTATTTCAATGTGGTTTTGATTTGAATCTCCCCGATGGCTAGTGATGATGAACATTTTTTCATGTGTCTGTTAGCCATTTGTATGTCTTCTTTGGGGAAGTGTCTGTTCATGTCTTCTGCCCATTTTTTGACATGATTATCTGTTTTGTGTGTGTTGAGTTTGAGGAATTCTTTATAGAACTTGGATATCAGCCCTTTGCCTGTACTGTCATTTGCAAATATATTCTCCCATTCTGTGGGTTGCCTCTTTGTTTTGTTGACTGTTTCCTTCTGATCTTGACGAAGTCTCAAAAGTCCATTTTTACTTTTGTTTCCTTTGCCTTTGGAGACATGTCTTGAAAGAAGTTGCTGTGGCCGATGTCAAAAAGGTTACTGCCTCTGTTCTCCTCTTGGATTTTGATAGAGTCCTGCCTCACATTGAGGTCTTTTATCCATTTAGAGTGTATTTGTGTATGGTGTAAAAGAATGGTCAAGTTTCATCCTTCTATACATAGATGTCCAATTTTCCCAGCACCATTTATTGAAGAGACTTTTTTCCACCTTTATATTTTTTCCTGCTTTGTCAAAGATTACTTGACCATAGCATTGAGGGCCCATATCTGGGCTCTCTACTCTGTTCCACTGGTCTCTCTGTGTCTTACAACAGCTATTTTTTAAGCACCACTTGGTTTTTTGAGCCAGTCACTGAACAAACCTGCTAGGTCCTGGAAATACAGATGAAAGATGTCTTCCACTCTCAAGCTGCTCACTGTAAAAAGGTATTAAATGGGGGAAGAACACAGAAAAAGAATGCACAGCCTTGGAGGTCAAGGGGTCTCCTAGCCCACACTGGGCTGATGCTGATGCTCAGCTGGGCAGGGTTCCTCTAGGAATTAGTCCATTTAGGCAATTAACATTACATTACATTAGACAATTTAAAGCCAGACCACAAAGGACCTTGTATGTTTGGTAGGAGGCTTCTATCCCCTACCTTTACTCCTCTTCCCATGGCAGGCCATGTAAAAAGTTATAAGGGACAGAAGCAGTGAGTGATGAAGGTTTACTTTTTTGTCCTCCCTCACATTTTCTTTGTTTTCTCCTTGACTGTCCCCCGCCCCCAGATTTGTCCTGAAATAGCACAGGGGTTGTAGTTGGGGAGGAGAAGGGAGAGGAGAGACAGAAGGAGAAAGAAATCCTTAAGAACACAGGGTAGAGGAAAGGGGGGTTTTGGAGACACCTGGCTGGTGCAGTCATTTGTACTTAAGAGATATACGAAATGTAGGCATCTGCAAACCAGAGACTGTCATAGAAAATAAATTTCCCATGCCACCGAGCAATTCATCAGCCCCAAACTTCATCTCCTAGTTATTTATGAGTTTATATAACTTGAATAAAGGCCAGGCAAGTTTTTCTGACTTTGGCTCTTCATTCAGTAAATTTATTTTGGGCTATTTTTTTCCTGTGACCAAGTTCAAAGTTAGGTTTATACACTAACTAAAAGGCGAAGAGGACTGATGTCTGAGGTGAATAAAACAGTCATTCTGATATATTCCTAATCCCAAGCCATTTTTTCTCTCCATGATGAGGCAATTAAACACAGTGAGAGGTGTTTTTACTTGAGATATACAACTGTGACTCTAGATTCTATCTGATGATATATTGACATATTAACTTTGTAAAGTCTTCTAAAATTTTATTTATTTTTTAAAGATTTTATTTATTTAAGAGAGAGAAAGGGAGAGGGCAGGGGAGGGGCAGAGGGAGAGGGAGAGAGAGAGAGAGACTCTGAGTTCATGACCTGAGGCGAAATCAAGAGTCAGACGCCCAATGACTACACCACCCAGGTGCCCCGTAAAGTTTTTTTTTTTTTTAAACTATCTTTAACTTTCTAATTTTTTTTTAAACTTCTGTGGGGTTAAAAGTATATATAATGTTTTTAAAATTTACTGAGCTTAAATATTTTTTCTTTGTGACTGGAGTCTAAGGCTAAGCAGTGACCAGAGCACTATTTGAACATCTGAAGGAGCATGTTGACTCCTTCAGCAATACTTTTGAACAGTCACTTTTTTTTAAAAAAGATTTTATTTATTTGACAGAAATCACAAGTAGGCAGAAAGGCAGGCAGAGAGAGAGAGAGAGAGGGAAGAAGGCTCCTTGCTGGGCAGAGAGCCCGATGCAGGGCTCAATCCCAGGACCCTGGGATCATGACCTGAGCTGAAGGCAGAGGCCTAACCCACTGAGCCACCCAGGCGCCCCTTGAACAGTCATTTTTTTTTTTCAAAGATTTTGTTTATTTATTTGACAGAGAGAGAGAGATCACAAGTAGGCAGAGGCAGGCAAAGAGAGGGAGGGAAGCAGGCTCCCCACTGAGCAGAGAGCCTGATATGGGGGCTCGATCCCAGGACCCTGAGATGCTATTTTTTATTTTTTTAATGTTTTTAAAATTTTTATTAACATATAATGTATTATTAGCCCCAGGGGTACAAGTCTGTGAATTGTCAGGATTACACACTTCACAGCACTCACCATAGTTGAGCGGTCATTTTAACCTCCTAGTTATATGAAGTTATATGAAGACTTTTTAGTGGAACAACTATGATTCAGGAGTGATAAAGATTTCAACTTGAAGAATTAAACTAATGTTTCTAACTCATTATGGTCTAGAAGATCCTGTCCTGTTAGGGTTTCATTTTGGAGCAAGAAATGGAAATTAAAATCAAATGGAAAATTTAAGTAGGAGATCATTCAAAAGTTTCGTATTAAAAAGAAGTAAGGGGAGCCTGGGGGGCTCAGTTGGTTAAGTGTTTGCTTTCAGCTCAGGTTGTGATCCCAAGGTCTTGGGATGGAGTCCCACATTGGGCTCTCTGCTCAGCAGGGAGTCTGCTTCTCCTTCTGCCATTCCACCCCACACCCCCACCCTGTGCTCTTTCTCTCTGTCAAATAAATAAATAAAATCTTAAAAAAATAAAGAAAAAGAAAAAGACTTTAAGAGGAGGGTGCCTGGATGGCTCGATCGCTTAAGCATCTGAGTCTTGATTTTTGCTCAAGTCATGATCTCAGGGTGATAAGGCTGAACCCCGTGTTGGGCTCTGGGCTCCGCGGGGAGTCTGCTTGAGATTCTCTCTCCCTCTCCTTCTGCCCCTCCTCCACACTCATGTTCTTTCTCTCTCTCTGAAAAAAAAAAAAAGAGACTTTAAGAGGAAAATAACATGAACAGTGATTTCGTAAAAATGAGGTGTAAAAAATAAACAGATGGGGGGACACTGCAGGAAAAAATGTTGTAACAAACATATAGTTTCTCCTTCCAAATATTTTCCAAAAATAATCAAACCTGTAAAAGTTACATAAGATGCAATAAGTAATGCTTCATCGTAGCTCTTTTGGCCTTTCTTTCCCTTTTTCTAGTATGTCTGTATGTAACCATATAGATAGAATCTGAAGACATGTGCTCCTCAAAACCTGTAAGGGGAGAGAAAGGACAGATCCATTAGTTAGGATTTTGTTCGCCTTCATGGAGAGAGACCTGGTTCTCCGGCTTAGACTAAGAAAGCCGGTCTTTTCCTCACATGACACAGAATCTGGGCGGATGGTCCAGAGCAGATGCTGGTGCCTGTTGAAAAAAATCCGAAGGACCTGGTCTCCTTCCTGCCGCTCCTCACTTTGGCTTCCCCACCGCACATTGTGTCTGCACTCCAGGCAAGTAAAGAAGAAGGAAGTGCAAAGTGAAGGGCAGAGAAGCTCTGCCCTGTGATTTTTGCTTTCATTAACAATCAGCCAGCTCCGATTTCCATGGTCGCCTCTATCCATAAGAGAATCTAGGAGAGGCGCGGGCTTTTAACCAGGTACTATGCCACCCCAAAGTAGAGTGGAGTGCTTTTGATAAGGAAGAAGGGCAGTGTGCTTCTATTCCTGATTTTAAAAGTATTTACTTTGGGGCACCTGGGTGGCTCAGTGGGTTAAAGCCTTTGCCTTCGGCTTAGGTCATGATCCCAGGGTCCTGGGGTCAAGCCCTGCATCGGGCTCTCTGCTCCACAGGGAGCCTGCTTCCTCTTCTCTCTCTGCCTGCCTCTCTGCCTACTTGTGATCTCTGTCAAATAAATAAATAAAATCTTAAAAAAATAAAAAAATAAAAGTATTTACTTTATGCCATTTGCCATAAAATGGAAGTTAGGATTGATCTATTCTCTTATGACCTTTCATCTCCTGATGCACCTCAGAGTAGGCATTCAACAAGTAAGTGTGGACTGATTAATGGATAGATTGATTGGCTCATTATCCTGGTAATTACCAAGGACACTTCACGTCAGCGTGATAGGATGTTTATAAACAAAATAAATGTTCCTACCCTTGAGGGGCTTGTAGTTGCAATTTCAGGCATTCGTGTACATAGAAGAGAGAACAATCTAGCTGGTGCAAAGAGTATAATAGCTTCATTTATGTTTTGTTTATTTATTTATTTATAATGTTAATGTATTTTTGACCGGGACTTATTGCTAGGGGTGTTTTCATCAAATTGTTTGGTTAAATATGATCAGCCCTGCAGAAAAACATAATAGGGGCATGAGACGCTTGGATTTTCACTGCATCATGATTTGTGGGATGCTCACATAGTCTTTCTGCTTTTCAGTCTCTCTGTGCAGTACAGAGTGTGGTAATAGCTGTCCAGGATAGGTAATGGGTGAGTGAGTGCCTCTGAAAGACAGCGAAGGATGGTCATGGGCTCCTAAATCAGACTATCCAGATTCCTTTTCCAGGTTTGTCATTTATTGGCTTGTCACGAGGGATCTATGCCTCACTTTCTCAATCTGTAAAGTCGGTGAAAGTGTACAAACTACAGAGAGCTGATGTGGAGATGGAGGAGTTAATTTATGCTAAGTGCTTAGAAAGAACTTGGCACATAGTAAACAGTAAAAACGAGTTACTACTGTATCATATTCCTAATTGTTTATTATTTAGAAGGAAAATAGAATCTGTCTAGAAGTAGGGGCTTGTTTTTCTCCCATGCATGTTTTTGCCAGTGCTTCGTAGTCATCCTCTCTTCCTCGCCCCCTCCTCCTTGCATACTTTGTCCGTGTTTGTTTTGACCTCTTATCTGGGCCAGAGGGGACGAAGGGAGCATCTGAGATGGCTTTGAAGACTGGGAGAAGCAGCTCTGTGGGCTGACTGCTCTGAACCAGTGCGAGGTACTCTTGAGCGGGTGCCAATCAAAGTAAAGCAATGGGACCTGCCAAGAGAGATGCTGACTTCAGCTGTCACTTGTGCCCCTTTTGGATTCTTTCTAGGTCTCTCTGCCCTACCCGGAAGTGGTTTGAAATAGATTTTATTAGGCTTTCATTAATCTTCCTCTCTATTTTCTTTCTTGGTATCTGGTATCTGAGCTGAATGAGAGCCAGTGCCACATACTTGGCCAACATTCTGCCTGGCCCTCCCTTGAATGTGCTGCTCCCTCTCTCTGTTGCATCAAATCCAAAGAGTGAGGTCAAGGGGTTGGGGGCCCAACTCCTTGTTAATCAATGGAGCCATGAGGCTATTTTGTGTTCTTCTCTGTCTTCCATTTCCTCTTGAACCAGAATTATAAATAAGATGCTCCATGACCTTTGGGTCAAAAAGGGAATAATCAGGCAAATAAATTATAATGATTATAATGACTATTAGGAACATAACACATTAATAATGAATAGCAAGGATTTAGCTCAAAGACAATAAAGGCAAGGTCTCCATGAGTCTCCTCTCTTTCTTTTTCTAGTTCTTATTTCATGACTTATCTGTAGGTTGTAATAATGCTTTTAAAAGTGAGTAAAAGGGGTGCCCGGGTGGCTCAGTGGGTTAAGCCTCTGCTTTTGGCTCAGGTCATGATCTCAGGGTCCTGGGATCAAGCCTCGCATCGGACTCTCTGCTCTGCAGGGAGCCTGCCTCTCTGCCTACGTGTGATCTCTGTCTGTTGAATAAATAAATAAAATCTTAAAAAAAAAAGTGAGTAAAAATTTTCACCCCCCCCCCATAACTTGCTAATTTTTATCCTGAATAAAATCCTCGACTGATGAAGCGTTGTTTTGTCTTGTTTGCAAACAAAAAAGAGACAATAATCTGCACTAATAATAATAAACAAATCTGGGAATGCATCTACCCCCCTTTATTTGCCTAATTAGAGAAATTTCTGGAGAGTGATTTTCAAAGGAAAACTGTTACAGCATTTGTGTCTAAATATATTTTCTTGCTTTTGTTCTACTTCAACCTGAGTGTTTTAAAAACTCTTGTGTAGATTTGATGTCCCTTTGTTAAGGACACTGTTTTTTAGAATAAGTTTTTTTTTTTAATTCCTTTTTATTTATGCAACCCTGAGCTTCTACATTTCTTGGTGAGATGTTTCTTTCTGAATTTCAAGGGAGTGATGTCTTGTCACAGCATTATCTGACGTTGTGGGTGTGGGTTTTATTTTATTCCAGCAAAGCATTTAGCTCATTCTCTCTCTCATCTTCCTGAGCAAAGAGAAATGTAAACAGTGACAAATCAAGCTCTTTATGACTCTTTCCCGGATTTTTCTTCTGTGGTGTCACCGTCCACGGAATTCAAATACATGGTATTTTTAAAAAAGATTTTATTTGTTTATTTGACAGACAGAGATTACAAGTAGGCAGAGAAGCAGACAGAGAGGAGGAAGCAGGCTCCCTGTGGAGCATAGAGCCTGATGCGGGACTCGATCCCAGAACCCCGAGATCATGACCTGAGCCGAAGGCAGAGGCTTTAACCCACTGAGCCACCCAGGTGCCCCTCAAAGACATGGTATTTTAAGAAGAAATAATCTCATTCGATAGTGAGCAGTTGCTATTATGAAAAGGACTAGCAAATAGTTTGTGAAATACCAAATGATCAGGTAATTTAAATTGTCTAGATGTGCCTCTCCCACCTTAATTACTAGGCACAAGGTTGATGACCATCCTTGTGACTCCAGAAAGACTCGCATGGAACTTACAAGTGAACTTAAGCCTTTTCACTTAAGCAAGACTTCTCAACCCCAGCACAAATCCTGTGCTGTGGGGTCTTTCCTGGGCACCACGGGATATTTGGAGGCATCCCTGGTCTCTACCCACTAGATGCCAGCAGTGTGCCTCTTCCAGTGTGTCACTCAAGGATGTGTCCAGATATGGCCAGATGTCCCCTGCTGGAGGGAGCAGGGAGCGTGCCTTATCACCCTTAGTTAACGCTGGTTTACGCTGCTCTTTAATCCGAAAGTGTAGTGTCAGTTTCTCTACAAAGGGCAAAATTATTAGAGGACATTAAGAATGAGAACACCCACGCCGCTGCTGCGGAAGACAAGCACAGATGTGGACATGCTCCTTGTCTGTCATAAAAGGGGGAATCAGAGATTACGTTTCTGGCGGTGCTTGGATCCGTCTGCCTAATTGTTTCTGATCAGGCGAATCCAAGGACGGCGAAGGCACAGAACGGCTAATGAAATGTCACTTCGGCTAGTCTGGTCCGCTTGCTGGTTGGCGCTGTGTTGGAGTTTTTAATGTTTAGGTTTCTAACATAAAACATATATGAACTGTAAAAAAAGAAATTCAAAAATGGTTCTAGAAGAAATCAGTGATTATTCAAGTCTATTAAAATTAAAAGTGTGAGAAGTTTTAGTTCCTTTCTCCCAACCTCTGTCTTTTTTGTTATTATTTGTTATATTTTTTTATTACACAGCTACACATGTTCAGTATAAAGACAGTCAAAAGTCGTGATAAGCCAAAGTGAGGAAACCATCCCAAATCCCAGTACTTAGATAGAACGAGGATTAACATTTTGAGGTATATTCTCCAAAGATATGGTTACATAGCCTCCTTTTTCAGACAGTCCACTCTGAATAACACTTTGATATTTCCTTGCTATCTACTGCTGCATCATGGTCATGCCGTCTTGGTCTTTATAGGGTGCATTTTCTCTTAGACTCAGATGTCTCCTGATTTATGGTTATTGTTGCAAAATCCCAGCAAGGTAGGAGGAACAAGGATTATTATCTCTTATTTATAAAGTATTAAAAGGTAAAGAGGGTTTAAGTGGATTACTTAATGCCCCCGAGTTTATCAGGGGAAGAGGTTCAAATAAGATCCCGGGTTTTCTGCTTCCTAATCCAATGTACTTTCCATTAGCCTGTTTTAATTACTTTAAATATAGGTTTATACAAAAACTTTATTTACCAAAACTTTAGGTGCTTTAGGGGTAACCGGTAACTCAGATAATGCCTAAAATCCTTATGGGAAGTTGTGATAAAGAGTGACAGTGGAGGGACAGTGTAACTGAAATGAAAAGAGAGCAATCTAGAATGAGACCTCATAAACTTTGCCCTCCCCTCCTGCAAGGTGGAAGGCCATTTAAGTGTGCTGAGGTGTGTGGCTGCTGGAGGATAGACGTGTGCATCACAATTCTCTGAACTAGAGCAAAAGGGTACCTACAACCGGAAGGAGTGCAAAGCACAGACAAGTACTACAAATCAATAAAATGGGCTGGGTATACAGTTGGGAGTGGTGGGGACTGTGGTAAATCATGGGATGCATGCTCCCCTCTAAAGGGGACAACCTGCCTTCGCTGTAGCGGAAAAGTGGGCCCATTGGTGTCTGGTCTTCTGATTTTACTGAAAAACCCAAACTGGGATTTTTATGGAAACTATCTTGATTAAAAAAAACAACACAGTGCTGTCCACACTGGTATTTTAGCAAGTAATGTGTGCCTTGCAGGCCTCCATGTATCCTTAGTGTACTTAATATTTAGCCTCAAATGTTTTTAGATTCATAGTTCCACCAGGAATAACAATTGACCTGGTGGGTGATAATTTTCCTTTCAACTTGGAAATATTCCTCAAGAGGGAGCCTGATGGTGGCCCGATTTCTTCCTCTTGACAAACTACTTCCTAACTTTGTTTCCATTACAGACATTTCCTCTCCTCAGGCTATTGCCTACTCACTTTCCACATCACGGCTCCCATGTAAGGGTGCCCTGTCATGGGACAGGGGTTCATGGGATAGGCAGGCTTCTAGTCAGTAGTTCTGGGAGTTGTTGCTCAGGCCTAAGAAAATTACCTTGCAGTGTCTACCCTTGGTATGGTAAATCTCATGGTCTCCTCCTGGGCTGCAGTTTCTCTGTAATTACAGGTGGTCTGTTCCTGCAGGAAACTAGAAGGTTATTTTCTACACACAACCATGAACAGTTGTTTTCCTCTAAAAATATATTCATGAACTGATTTGTTTTCTTCAAATATAACAAATCCTAGTTCTTAGACTAGACGGGAAGAGTCATTTCCATCAGATCGTGTTTGGAGTACAGACATTCAACAAATTTTCTGTTCTGGAGTTCTAAGTTTTCTGTTATTGAAAAAAACATTTCTCCCTGAGGAACTGAATTCTGAAGGCCCAGGAGCCCAAGAGCACCATGATTTTATTTTCCATTCATTTCCTCTGGTGCCCTATAAAACAATTCCAGATATAGATATAAAAATGTGCAGAGGGTATTGTGTCGTGTAAATCATATATTATATGCACATATGTGATGCTAAGTGGATGCAAAATTCTTCAAGGTACTGTGGGAAAGTAACCAGAAAATGTCCTGAGTTTATTCATAGAGTCATGTTATTGAGAAGTTGGCCATGAGAGGGCAGCATTGCCCACACTAATCACACAATGGTGCCTGAACTTGAACCTCATGGATACTGTTTGGAGGGTTTTCCACCATTTGGTTTCGAACACAAGGAATAATAAGAGAAACAGCATTATTTATGCTGGAACGGTCACCATTTTTTCAATAAAACATCTTTATCTTCTGGTCTAGGCAGCCACTAAGACAGGTTGTTCTTGTCTTAAAAGGGCAGATACCTTTTTTCTTGTATTTCTTTCTTCTTTTCCAGCGCGTCTCTTTCACATTCTCTCCTGGTTCTGTAGTTTGATGATTTCTGTTTAAAAAATCACCCTGCACTTTTATGATCCTGGTCACATTCTTTAACCTCAGGGAACCCCAGCTTCTCTGTGAACCCTCGTGGGGCAGTCTGGGGTGATGGATAAAATGGGGCGTCAGCTACCGGCAGGTGTCGGTCCTGCCTCTTAGAGACCCACTTTTGCCCACCCGTGAACAGCGTCTAGCTCACAGGGCTTTAGTGAAGATATATTTATCGTGGATTTTAAAATGCCTGGGACATAGTGCTCAGTAAACATCAAAGGAATAGCAGTGTGTGTGTTTAATTGAATGAGCTGCTAACATTACAAAATTTGGAGAGATTACATACAACTTCTTACTGATCTGATTTCATTCATGCATGTTACTTACTTGCCTGCCTTCCGTAGACACCGGGGCCCTGCGTGTCCCTGCGTCCTTTGGTTTCCTACAGTCCATTCATTATCTCCAGATAATACAGCCCGGCCAGTGAGAAGAACTGAAGGGGGGAAAACTTTATTTTTGCCGCGCACACCCCCCTCCCACCACCCCCTTCAGAAGATCATTGCACCGGGCCTAACAGTGCTGCACACAGAGCCTTTAAATTTGAACAATGCAAAACCCTCAGAGCTACAATTTACCTAATTTGTTTCTTTTGTCAGATTTCATTTTGAGATTGAAGCTTTTGAGAGACTAGGAGAGGGCATTTCCTATGGGAAATTTGGTGTCCTTCTTTTCCTGGTGGCAGGTTCGGGGTCAGGATTGTCCAGCTGGGGGAGGACATCTGGGGTCTGATGGGAGAACCCAAGGTCACTAGGGACCCACTCTGGAGAGGTACACTGTTGACATCCTTTCTGTTTGCTCCTTTACTTTCCTCAGCCCTCCCACCCTTACAGCTTAGGGTTTTCTTATTTTTAGTTTTAACCTTGGAAAAAATTGTGTAATTTATAAAATAAGGTATAAAGATTATTTCCTCACAGGAGGAGGCGGGGAGAAAGCTTTGCCTTCCCCAGGAGCCCTGCGGGGGTGGTGGCGGTGGGGGGATTTAGTGTCCCTCTCAGCCGATTGAAGAGCTGTGCTAAATTACCAGGGGAAACCCCGGCGCGTTTATCGAAGCCTTTGCTGTTAAACGTTGGAGACGAATGCGCTTGTGGGAAGTGCTCTCGGGGTGGCAGCAGACACTCAGAGTGCTGTTTCTATTTGCCTTCCTGCATTTCTGCTCATTGAAAAACACAGCACATCGAGGGGCTGCTGTGAGAACACTTTGCAGCCTATAAATCGAGGCTGGAAGAGATGCTTAATTAAATCAGTCCGGAGGTTACAGGAAGGAAAAGCAAACCTCTCCTCCCAGAGTTGACCTGGTTCAAGTAATGTGGCAGCAAGAGAGCTTGGAAATGTGTTAGTAGGACCAAGGCAAATATACCAGAGTCAGGCACTTGCCTGCCAGGGAAATAAGCAAGAGATTGGAGGTAGAGCGGATCAACTCGGACTTTGACCTTCCCAGTAATTCTGTGTGCAAGAAACACATGTGTGAAGATGACTGGAGAGGCTGAGCGGCTCTGTTTCAGTTTATAGTGCAGAGGACGGGCTTCCTTAAACGAATTTAAATTCTACAGCATCCTGTTACCTGCTGGCCAGGACTTGGGAAGCCTAGAGTCAGTCCCATATCAGGACTCTGTGTTGGAAAGGGCAAATCATGAACTAGAACCTACCAGTTCATGAATGGGGCCACTTGGTTAGAGTTTGGGGGTGTAGACTGTGGAGTCGGCAACAAAGCAAAGCATGTCTATGCGGCGGGGAAGAAGCAGGCTGCATTTAGGCTGGGGAACCGAGTCTGTCACCAACTCAGCATGCCACGTGCGGGAAGGTTCCCCACAAACCTCGCTGGTCCCTCCTTTTCCCTTGAGCTCTCTCTGAGGATCATGGGGGATCATGCGGCACCTCTCAACAGCCTTCTCTCCCCAGGCCTCCCTCCCCTAGTGTAACGATTGGGTCACATGCCTGAAAGAAAAACAACAGGACACACACGTGGAAACTTGGCTTTTGGTTTTAGCCTGAAGACAAGAAGGTTAATGAAGTAACTCGGATTCAGTCAAGCCCATCAGTGTGGGTTGCTAGAACCCTGGTCTGAGTCCCATGGCCTGGTCTGAAGCATACGCGTTCTGGTGACAAATGTCATGTAGGGGAAGGAAAAGTGATTTCCTCCACTCTCATAGGGTCTCTGGCTGGGTCTGAAGATTAGACTGACATAGATAGATGGGAGAAAAGCATACACATTTATTTAATACCAATTTTATGTGACACGGGAGCCTTCATTGGGAAACAAAGGCTTGAAGAAATGTTCACACTGAGTGTTTCTACACGATGTTGGAGAGCCACGGGAAGCTATGACAGGGCAAAGAGTAGGAGCTCAAAGCAGTGAAGCAGGGGAAATGTAGCAAGGTCTGTTGGCTTGGATTCCTTTCAGCGTCCCTCCGTCTTGGGAGATAAAGATGCTCTTTCTTTCTCTTATAGGGAGGGCACCTCTCACATGAGGCTCTTATGTATGACCCGCTTCAGGGGGATGAGGAGATCAGAGAGTCCTTCCTACACCTGCCGCATCTCAAACACCTGGAGCTTAAAGGTATCAGTAGACCAAGGTGCCTATTTGGGATCGCACATGCAGAACTCCATCAGCCATGGTGTGCAACAAAGGAGCCAGTGTCTTGGGATCATTACCCACCCCCTCACGTCTAGGTCATGTAAACTGATTTTGCATGTTTTTCATTCATAATTTTCCATGACTCGTTATTTCCCATGGTACACCCATATCAACCCTGTTAGCCTCCTTGGATCTATTTGTTAGCTGGATCAATTCTTGTTAGGACCTTTAATAGTCAGAGTGGGAGGGAAGGGGAGCTTTGGGGCAGGCATTTATTCACATCTCCTGTGTCTGAGTAGACAGACAGGAACCACCCCCCTCACATTCCCTATGTCATCCTTTACTCTCTGGCACTGTCTTATTTCCCATCCCCCTCCTCCTGTTTTCCTCTCCCTTACAAACTACAAATGGGGTCCAAATGACACAGTTAGGGTTGAAGAAAGAAGGCAAGGGTTTGCTTCACGCTGAGCAGCTGCCCCTTCTCTCCATGTGCTCAGTAATGAACAGCAAAGAAACGAACAGATGAGGGAACAGAAGTGGAGAAATAAGGCTGGCAAAGTCAGAAGGTGTGTGGGAGGCCTGCAGGGCAGGGCTGCCGAAGGCAAGGAGTTAAGATCCAGGGCTGGGATGATGCAGTGTTTGACTTGAGCAGTCATCCTCCTGTCTGACCTCAGCTGTAAACTCAGGGGCCAGACTGGATGTGCTCTAGGGCTGGCTCTGGGGTGCCAGGAGCTCATGAACCAGGGAACCTAATTTGCAACTTCAAACTCCTATAGCATGCTTTTAAAGTTCATTTATTAAAAAAGAAAGCTGACTCTGATCTGTAGATTTCTACCCCATTATCAATGCAGTTATATATGAATGACTTATTAGAATCAATCTTAAAAAAAAAAAGGAGCTAAAAGGCAAAATGATGAAACAGGTGAGGAAACTACCAGACTCATTCCAGTAAGTGGATAATTTGTTTATTCCCTCTGTACTTGGGGTTGCCACTAAATCTGGACTGGAGAAACCAGTAAATATTTTTAATGTGACAAGAAATCAAAGCATTCTGTGCATGGCACACTTTGTAACTACAAGTTTTGTTTCTTTTCTTTATGATTAGCCATAACCTTCTGGGCCCGATCTCATCCAAGAGCTGCGTGCAATCCCAAGAAGGGTGAGGGGCCAGCTAAAGCCACGGCCACGTGCTGGGCCATCTGCCAGTAATTCACAAGACAATGGCCCAGCCCTTCCAGTATGTTGCATGGAGCCGACTTGTGACACAGTTCAAGAGTATTTGTTTTTCTTGTGGGGTTACTGTATATGTCTTAGGCTAATCATGGGGGGGGGGTTCAAAACCTCTCCAGACCCATACCCATTCTCCACCCAGCTAACACCTTTTGCATTGTACATTTTAATCCACCTGATAGCAAGTTTATTCTCCTCTCTCCAGTGCATTAAGTAAAGGAAACACACACATGCAGAAAACCACCTGCCAATCCTTGTGAAAACCTAATAAAAATACTAGCAAAGAAAGACAGGGTTTATTTAATTTGGGTTAACCATGGGCACCATGAATTTCCTTGTCTCAGACAGATCATAGCTTGGCGAGGTTCTGTAAAACTCAGAGACGGCAAAGTAGAGCTGGGGAGTTTCCCTTAGCAGTTCCTACCTTGCACACAGAGAGTTAAACTTAAGGAAAAAAAAAATTGAAATGCAATCCTGGCTCGGGTTACCCATTAGCTGGGTATATTGACCAAACTTATAGTCAGATAATGCAAACAATAACAAAGTTATTGATTGAGGAGATGTCAGGCAAATAGGTACTTATCATGATGCTGCTGATAAGCTTAGGGTCTCCCTCACGTGGCAGTGACAGAGGCCTATTGATTCTGCAGCTGGTCACCCGTGGTTTCCAGCCACATGGAATCCGCAGGCTGATTCCATATGCAGGAGCTAGACTTCCCCAGCATAGTGGGGGGTGGGGTGCTGAACTGCCTAAGAGAATGCCACTGAACTCAGGCTGTGGGGAGAGGAAGGGTTGACTCCACAGCGAAAAGGAGCCTCTGAGCAAAATCTAGCGTGCCACTAGGGTCACAGAACAGCGTGGGGCTGTCTCCTCCGTAGGGTGTGCTTCCTTCCCTGCAGCTGGAGAATGCCCACGAGAACAGGTCCTTAAGCAGCTGGCATTAGTGCTGAGCTCTGAGCTGACCAGTAGGGGTGCGGAAGACAGATGAGACCCACAGACCCTCCCCACTGAACACCAAATGTATCACCTCCACAGCACATCTGCTCCCCAACCTGGGCCTTCCAGTTGGCAGGGAAATCTGGCCAGACGTATTATTATTGCTTCTCTCAGCATGTGATCAGCCTGAGGCATTCATGGTTGATTGTCTAAATTTTAGATGTGAACCAGCAAAACGCCATCTCTCTTAGCACTTTTAGTATTAGCCGATGATATGGCCGTGGAGGAGATGTAATGATACTCATTAGTTTTTGGATGGCCTCGCAAGAAAAGGATGCTTGATGTCTACCAAACAGAACTGGTTATTGTTTTGACACTTGAGGGTGTGAGGGAGAGAGGGACGCTGGCGAGGGGGTGCAGCGTTGAGGATGAGATGAGGAGGGAGTCATTTGTTTCTTCCTTTCCCACAGATAATTCTACAGGTGATTTGCTCATCTCGTATGGAAGGGAACAAAGCACTTTGTGTTCATCATTATCTATTTTTCTTCATACAGAATGACACCAAAGGGTATGGGATATTTACACAAAGGTCATGCTCTAGGAAGGAAGATGAATTCCATTCATTCTTTCACTCATTCATTCACTCACTCATTCATTCATTCAATGGATATCTACTGAGGGTCTACCATGTGCCAGGCTCAGTGCCCAGAGCTGGGTAGAGTCGTTGGACAAGGTAACCAGTTCCTGTCCCTTGTTGACTTCCATCAGAAGGGTGGAGTGGGGCAGAGAGAGGTTAGGTGGTGCACAAACACGTTTAATTAGTTGTTGCCCTATTTTGGGAGATCTCGGTTGTTTCCAGTTTCCCTGCTCCTCTAAACAGGGAGTGGGCCCCTTTTGGAGGCCTAGGATTCTTCTGCGGGAAAACTGCCGCTGGCTTTAAAGGCCTTGAGCTCCAAATCGGGATGTCCAGCCTCACAGATGTTGTTTTTGAGGCTTCTTTCTTGGAATTGTTTTCCAGTCCTTACTTTTAATATCCTCCGTCCTTTGAGGGTGAATCTGAGTTGACTTTTAGAAATAGTCAAGCATCATCTGGCCTTACATCTGGTGAACGTGATGACGATGAATCATCACCATCTTCTGTCGTTAAAAATGTGTGACTATAAAGTAATGGGACTGATTGGGGGGCTGGGGGTAAGGCTTTAAAAGCACTCTGAAAGCAACTCAGAGGAGGACTTCTGGAGGGTTTTCAGCCCTGGCAGCATGTTTGCTAGAGGGAAGGAGAGCAGACTGCCCGAGGGCTTGGACGTCAGGGGGTCCCGGGTCTCTCCTGGACTTCTGTGCTTCCTCCCTGGAAAGCCAGGTACTTGGCCCCCATCAGCCTCAAGTTGATCATTTGCAAAATGAAGCTAATCTTATCCATCACACGGAGTTATGATGAGGGTTAAATAACATAAAATAACTAACAGTAGAGCATCTGGTACAGTGCCTGGCATATGGCAGTTGTTATTATCAATAATACATGAAGCACTTCCCAGAAGGAATACATTGAAGGGAATGACTTTTTTTTTTTTCCTTCAAACTGTAACTTCCAACCTGTTTATAAAGGTATCAGTTCCACGTGTAGGAGAGTTGGGTATTATCTGCTTGCTGCCCCAGAGCTCTCTCTACTTTTCTCCAACCTGCTCTTGCCCTTTGTGGACTATATTGGGCAGACCTGACTAGGTTCTGTGGCTTCTGGATGGATCGGGACAAGTGTGACATTGACAGGTAATCAGAAGGCAGGAGAACTGAGTGTTTGGGGTATTCATTTGGCCAGCCCTGTCCTAAAAGGTGTCCATCCTCTCCCAGAGCTAGCCCCACTGGGCAGCTCCCTCCCCCTCTCCCTTAGGGCTGGTAGCAGCCCTGTTGTTGATAGACCCCAGGATGCTTCACTATCCCTGTGGGGTTCTTTTAACCCTACCCATACCCGCAAATAAACTCTTCATGAACATCTCCTTAGGGAACCTCGCTGCAGCCCTGACTGATCCAGTTACCGTATACTTAATTAGTTTCTAGTTTTGATCTATTGCCCTAGGGTTGAGATTAAAATGGTTTGATTGTGTTGACTGTGTCTGGAAAGAGAATGGGATCTTATGAATTCTGAGCTATGCAAAAAGCAGATTTTCACAGAGACACTGAGAGTACCCTTCAGAGATGCAAATGCCTGACGCTGTTTGCTTTCTAGGCAAACCGTGGGGTTGCGCTCTTCCCGCGGTCCTCCAGTAACGTTGCACATGTCTTCATGCTAAGTGCTTGCATTGTCAGAGGAGCACTCAGAATAAGTAATGCTACTCAGTGAGTCACAAATGGAATCCATGTCAGCCAGTGTCGTGAAATGGATCTATAACTGGCTTTTTGTCCCTCAATTTGAGATGATCTAATTCAATTTCTATGATTTATAGCTTGAGAGAGGACACTTTCTGTCCCCCTCCCGAACTTTGATTCTGTTTCTCTCTTCCTCCCAAATTTCCTGGGATCGGAGGGGAATTCATTTCTGAAAGCAAAGTTGAACCTATGACCACAACCTAGTGCTAACGATCATCACTTTGTTTTCCTACTGATGTTAACACCGGAGATATGAAGTATCATGAAAACCAGTCTGCATCTTTGACATAAAGATGAGATTTCTTTTGTAGGAAAAACAAACACGTTTCTGAGAAGTTGAGTGTGCAGGCCATGAGGACAGTGTCATGGCTGGTCTGATAGCTGACACGACTTGCTAATTTAAAGGTGGGCGCAGGGCTCCGGTAGCTTCTATAGTGGCCACTGCCCAGCCAACCTCTTCCCACCCGGCCGGCATATTATCCCCAGGTTCCCTTTCTCTGAAAACTGCTGTGGGCCAACAGGAACCTCTTCAACTGGAGGCTGCTGTCCTCTCCACCCATCCTGCAGTAAATGATTGACAGGAGGGCACAGAAGGCAAAACTCCTCCTCTTAAGGGCAGCATCGTGGCCTGTGCACCTCCCTTCCGCCCCTCTTGATGGCCTCCTTCCCCAGCCGGCTCCCCTCACCTTCCCACAGCTCCTTACTTTTGGATGTGTCCTCCATACATCATGCACCCCTGAATCCCCATCTCAGGCTGTGCCTCAGGAAGCCCAGCCTTTCCTCTGATTTTTTGCTGAAAGGATGGGAGGTGTGAGAGGCGGAGAGAGAACGGCGCTCTTCCCCTTCTGTGCACGAAGCGATTTGGCGCCGGCTGCCTCTCGGCTTCTCGGAGGCTCTCGGCATGACAGACGCCATTTTGATGACTGCATCGGAGACGTCTGCGCGGGAAGAGTTGTGTGAGTTCTGACTTTTACCGGCGTGAGAAGACTTTAAATATTCTGACCCTAAACTGTCTCCGGGCAGCTTAAGTCACCCAAATTCTTGAGTCATAAAAACTGTTCGCCATTCGTTCTGTGGAGTTTCTGTCAGCTCTCTCATCCTTGAGCCTTTGGTTAGAGTCCTGGGTCTGTGGTGCTTGTGATGACTTGCAAAGCTCGTAGCCTTGGACTGTCTGGGAACATCTTGCTATTCCTTTTGGGGAATGCCTCTCCCTTCTTTTTTGCCAAATCAAGCCCCTCACCATACAGAAACCTAAAACAACCTCTGAGGGACCCTGACCCTCTCTGGCCACTCCAGTCACTCTTATGTCTCCCTGACATTCATGCATAAGAATTCCACAGAGCTAGACTCAAATTTAGGGCTCCAGTAGCCCTTCTTTATTTAAAAATTAAAAAAAAAAAAATTATGTGGTATAACGTACATACAGAAAAGGCACACACATCTTAAGTGTGCAGGTTGATGAATTCTCACATATTGTATTTTCCCCAGAGACCACCACTTGGATCAAGATTGAGAACGTTTCCAGCCTCCCATGCTCCTTCTCAGTCCATTAGCATCCACCGGCCAGTAAGAGGTACCCACAGTTCTCACCTCTGATTATAGACTAGTTGCGTGTGTTTTTGAACTTCATGTAAAATGGAATCGTGCAGTATGTAATCTGGCCTCCTTCACTCATCATTATGCCTGTGAGAGCCATCCACATAGTTTGTTCTTCTGTTTATAGCATTTCTTGTTATATGTTTTATTATTCTGTATGTTTTCACCCTGTTTTCCTTTTTACCTTGCCTGCTTCTTAAAGTACAGACTGTATCTTCTATATATTCCATCTTTGAGCATAACGTGGGCGTATAAAAATATTACGTGGCTGATTGCTGACCGGTTCCTGTTTATATGGTACTTAGTGAAAGCAAGCTTTTGTCTTCTCTTCCTGGTAGCATTGTGTGTATAGTTGAAATAGTCGTGTCCGGGGCTGCAGCATGTTTTATTGTGAATTAACAACAGTAATAAATATTTATACAACCTCTGTCCAAAGGATCCAGGGTGACTTGCAGTTTCTAGTTCATCTTTTCATTTCTTTTGGAGCTTGGCAGGAAAGCCAGTAAGGCCCTTTTCCTGAAGGGGGAGCTTAGACGCCCTGAGGTTCAGCCTCTAACCCCAAGTCCTAGAGAACATTAGTGGCAAAACTGAAGCTACAACCTCGTTTTAGCTCACTCTCTCTCTTGGATCCAATCCTAGGTTTCTCTCATCCCTAGGAAGTACTTTAGGACCATTCTCAGGGAAAGAAATGCATTAGAACAACCACAAGTATCAGTAGAGGTTTAAAGTTTTGGAATCCTATTATTAAAGGAGTTCTCGTTATGCTACTGTTTCATTCTGTATGAGTGAGGATTGATGGCTTGTCTTAAATTTTATTTTGTCCTCTACCTTTTGTGATACTTTTTATAGGTGTTATTTTTAAAGAAATCAGATGTAGGAAGTTACAAATATACAGAACCGATAAGGGGAGGTGTTAACTGATGCCGTTCCACATTAAAGTATGTGGTGTTTTCTGTTTTTGGGGAATTCAGCACCCTGGGGACCACAGTTCAGGAGAGGCTACAATGCTGACCCCCTTCTTACCATATCTGTTGTCTTCTTCTTCTTCTTCTTCTTCTTTCTCCTTCTTCTTCTTCTCCTTCTTCTTCTTCTTTTTTTTTTTTTTTTTTTTTTTTTTGCCATAATCTCTCTTCCTTTGTTTCCTGTGGGATCTCATTTCCTATTTATAATAGAAATGAGTGGGAAATTGGATTCATTTGATAAGAAAAAAAAAAGTGATGCCCAGCATGGCTAGATATTTGAAGTCTTTTATAACATACAAATACTGGCTATTTGATTCACAAACACATGTAGTCCTAGGTAGCAGACAGTAGGCACTTGCCACAGGGGCTACAGGGATTTGAGCATTTTTGTAGAGTTTTGGGAGGACTTGTAAAAACTGTTTAAAGTCAAATCTATCTTCTTTCTTGTCTTAAATTTCAATTTTGCTTTCATTCCTGTTGTTTGATCTGTGGTTTGTTGTATAGGGAGGAAAAATATGTTTTCCTCCTACCTTTCTAGGTTTTCAGCTGGGGCCCCTGTTACAGCAGAGAGAGGAACAAGGGAAAAGCATACACATTCATTTAATATTTTAATGTGAGTTTTATGTGATATGGGAGCATTCATAAGGAAAGGAAGACGTGCAGGAGTTTGGCCGTGTGTTTTCATACTAGGTTGGATAATGGAATTAAAAGTTGTGGGGAGGGGTGCCTGGGTGGCTCAGTGGGCCCCACATTGGACTCTCTGCTCAGTGGGGAGCCTCCTTCCCCCTCCTCCACTCTCTCTCTGCCTGCCTCTCTGCCTACTTGTGATCTCTGTCTGTCAAATAAATACATAAATAAATTAAAAAAAAAGTTGTGGGGAAATGTGATAGGACAAAGGGGTGTGAGCTAAAGGCAGCAACCTGAGGGAAACTTGGCAAGCCCCTCTGTTGTTTGTTCAGATTGCTTGCTCCTCTTTGAGACAAGGCTGCTCCTTTCCTCTGGGGACAAGGAGGGTGTCTCTCAACTGGGGGTGCTAGAACCTGCTGCAGGTAGGAGGGGGAGGGCAGAGAGTCCTTCCTGTCCTTCAGTTTCTCCGACTCCTTTAGCTTAAGATAGTCAGTATACGGAGGTGCCATATTTTGGGGTAATATGCCCTGAACTCCCTCATTTGGTATCTTAAAATCTCCTGGTATCCTCAGTATTTCATTACTTTTTTTTTTATAAAGGAACTGAAATGGAATTTATCAATTTATCCCAATTTCCAGCTTCTGCCTGTTTTCCCTAGCCTAAGTTGTAATTGGGATTGGGATAACTGCAAATTTCTTCTTAACTGCTAGGGAGATTTCACGAGAAGCTGTAAGAACATCACTATATATTAATTTTTTTTTTTTTTTTTGTGAAGTGTTTCCGATTCTTTAAGTTCAAATCATGAAAGTACTGAACCCATGAATAAATAACTGTTCTTGGGGAAAAAAAAAAACCCTACATAATAACAAATATTAACAAAGGATCTGGTCACGACACATATTGCAATTCAGGTAATTATATTCTTTGATTTGAAAAAAAGTTCAAAATGCCACGTAGATGCTCAGTCCAGGAAGGAAAAGGCTTTACAATCTACTTTGTTCGTGCGATGCTGTAACAGTAAACAGAACTGCTGGTCTGGAAGCATCTGTTAAACCAATTACATGGCAAATTTTCAAGTCCTGCAATGGGTAGGGCAGGTTTGTAATTGGTGAAAACTTTGATAACCAAGAGAAGACAGGATCTAGAGAAGAGAGCGGGTGATAAACAGGGGTGTGTGGCCAGGATTCTGACGGTGTCTATGTTTTACTGCAACCTGGAAATTAGACACTTTTACATGCAATATTTTTTTTTCCACATAACAGTTCCCAAATAAACAGTTAAAGTGGTTTTAGGTGATTAAAGCAATATAGAAGATTAGTTTTGTTATGTATAATCACCTTTGCTTCTCCTTTATTGATGAAAAGAGCTTTTCTCAGCGGGTTGTGTTATCTATTTTAGATGTTGCCTGATCTTGTTTTTTAAATGTAAATCAGCTTTTTAATCTTTTTTTATGTAAATTTGATAGCCCGTACCAGCAATTATTCTGCTTTGTTGCAGCTCCTTCTTTAGAACTGTCTCTGTTTTATGTTTAATTGTCCTAATTGTCCAAATTTGAATAAACCTGGAGAACAGCAATGGAGATCATTACTTGTTTTTAAATTTACAAAAAGGTTTAAGCACTCCTTCCTGAACTTCCCTTTAATTCTTTACACTGTTAATTATGATCTGGGAGATTGGAAAACCTTGTTATAGTCCCCAGAGCTGCTACTCCAAATTATAGGTTTGTTTATTCTTGTTTTACTACTTTATATCAGACTTCTCCTTCTTCTGAACATGATAAAA
The DNA here is from genome assembly GCA_004024625.1 of Mellivora capensis. Classification (NCBI taxonomy): domain Eukaryota; kingdom Metazoa; phylum Chordata; class Mammalia; order Carnivora; family Mustelidae; genus Mellivora; species Mellivora capensis. The sequence goes on from PISX010009453.1 coordinate 40,981, forward strand.
AGCTCATCAGAGGAAATTTACATTCACTTTTTAATCAGTGCAGGATTTTAGCAAGGAGTTATCTACATGAAGATATACATTCTGTAGTTTTAGAGGTTGGAGCCCGTAACTGGAGTCCAGGAAAGGCAATTCATCCATTTCACTTACCCATCTACCGCCCATCCATCCATGCATCCTCCCACCCACTCATCTATCCACCCATCCAGCCATCAATTTATGGAGGGGCTGAACTGGATGACACTTCAATTCAATGAGATTATATTTTGATTTAAGAATTTTTTTAGAAAATGAGTAGATTAGATTCTAGGTCAAAACTGACTGAATTTTAAAGTTGATTTATTGCACAAGATAATTGGAGAAAACAAAAACAAAAGAAGAAAACCAATGGGAGTCTTATCTCTGTTTATTGAGGTTCTTTGCAGCTTGGGGTTTAGGCTTTGGTTCAGTTCAAAGCCTTGGGGAGGAGACAGGGCACTTGATTCAGCAGGTGGACCTGAGACTCAGGTGTGTCTGATTCATCTATGGGGCACTGATGTCCAGTATGTTTCCATCACATACACCTGTGTCCTATACAACGTCTCTCACTGGGACTCTTCTACCAACCGCTCTAAAGATAAGCCACCTTCCCAGGTTCCCTCAGCAGCTGGAGATGTGTGGATAGAGCAAGGTATGCTAATTTCTGGTCAGTCTGACATGCCAGTTCCCAGTGGTGGAACTCAGATGGTGGGCTCAGATGTCAGTGAGAGAAATTCTTCTTATGATATAGGCAGTCACATAGAGTACACAGATAAAAACTTGACTGGGTTTTGTGGCCAGCTCTCTTCCAGATTGCCTAAACAGACAGCATTGGCATGACTTGGGCAAGTCACTGACACCCTCTAAGTTTAATTTCCTCTCCTGGGAGGCCAGGGTTAGGAATAATTCTCCCTGGTGCAATCCAAGGAGAACAGACAAGCGTCAGTGTTTTAAAGGAGCTCCATAATCATACACAAGGTCAGATCAAATGAAAATGAAATGTTCTCTTGTAGCATCTCTGAGTTTCGGCAAGTGAATTCTAGTCATGCTTTGTATTCACAGACAGGAAATGTCTATTCAGAAGGAATGAATAATAGATAACTACTTTCTTTGCTTTATACCTAGTTATAATTCTACAACTAACATAATATTAAATGAATTCCCTTCCTCCCAGTGATGTTTCATATTTGAGTTACACACTATAACCTCAAAACTCAACAGCGTGAAAATTCCAACAGCTGGGGAAAATGTATCTTTAATTTTCCCACCAATTTACCGCCCTCTGCCCTCTTGCTCCAGATTTTCTGTGCAGTTCTTAGGCAAATGCTATGTTCTAAGTCCCTCTGTTCTCCTAAAGATGATGGACCCCAGCCAGTCTTGGCTCCGGCTTTTCAGATCTGGTTTTTATTTGCTGGGTTTCAAAACCAAGGTTTATTTTCACCATGGCACGTCAGATACCTCATTCACTGAATCGTACCTCAAATAAATTTAACAAAATTGTTTTTGAAATTGCATGTAGAGTTCATTTTTAGTGTTAGATAGCTCATGAATGATAATTTATGTTAGGCAAAAAATTGTAATAAAAACTTAGGCTGGTGTATAAGAATTGTAGACAATGTTGTTATATACAGTGTATTAATGGTACGAATAAAGAAAACCAGATTCAAAGAATGACATAACTTTGGGAAGAAATTATAGACATAATTTCATTCACTATTCTTTGAAGAAGTGAGGGGACAACAGTTCTGAGAGATGAAGCGACTTGTTCAAGGTCACACAGCTGGTTAGCTCCAGAATTGGCCCTAAACCTCACAGTTTTTGGCACCTGGTCCAGCACACTTTCCATCACAACATGCAGCCTCTTAGTTTGTTGGTTTTGGGTCAGAGATATAATTAACACAGGGCAGGAAGCCTAGATTATGAAAAAGTTGGAGGGGAATCTAATGAAAATCAAGCTTTATGAAAGTCCTAGGCAGTCGACCTGTTTTATGATATATTCATGGTGTCTGGCTGCATTTGGAGTTTGGCTAGGGGCTCTTCTTTCCTCTTTGACCTGCTGGTTCTCTTCCTCAACTGGTGATTTAAGAGTCTACAGAGGGTGCACAAATTCTTGCCAAGTGATAAAAGTAATACAGTAATAAATAACAATGCACACACAAGTACAGAGAAAGTAAAAAACAATATTGAAGAGAGTAACATAGTAATAAAAAAAGTACTGTTGCAAGAATTCGGATGGGAGGTGATGAAGCATGTGGATGGGGCACACTCATCCTGTAAGTTGAGTTGTGATCAATAAGGAAAAGTAGTATTTGGCGTTGAAAGGGAGCAGAGTATGCTGCCCCCACAATGGACCACTTTAGCATTTGGATTACATTGAGCTGAAGGCAGTCCAGAGCCATCAGACTCAGGAAAAACTTTTACCTATCCCTTAACTGCCTTAATGAATTTAGACAGGGGGCCTGGCTCAGAAAGAGAGCTATTTCTAAAGAGAGATAACTTTTTTCTATCTGAAAGGCTTGCTTGCTTGGCAGGGCGAACATCTGATTAGCAGATATCAGCTCTTGTTATCTTTCCGTGAATTGCCCCCTCACCCCCAGCACACATCTGGAAGGCCAACACCCCTCCCCATTGCCTAGCTCAAGATGACCTCTAAGCCTCAGTTCTCTGACTACCATTGAGTCTCATATCTTCAGGGGTTTTTGTATGTATGAAATTAAATTTATTTTTCTCCTATTGATTTGTCTTATGTCGATTTACTTATTACACCAGCCAAAGAACCTAGAAGAGAAGAAGGGAAAATCTTTTTGCCACAGTAGTGTCAAATGATAATATAAAAGCATGACTGCTTGAAAACCAAGATGATATGGATAAAGAAGGGGGCCGGGCTTAGGACCGATGCAGACCCCTTGGCCACACAGATAGCATGAGATGCAACGGAGACCTGAGGGATTGTAAATTTATACCAAGTCCACATGGAATCATACACACATATACACACAAATACAAGTATATGTGTATGCATATACATGTATATGCATGTACGTATGTATGTAGGTGTGTGGGTTTGGTTTCCATTCTGCTGTGTGGAATTCTTTAGTTATGTTTGCAAAGCCATTATAAAGAACATCTCCGGAAATCTGAGATGCAAAGTGATTCTCACTCACAATTACAGTCAAGATACTAAGAGAGGCAGGCTAGGAAAGTAGCACCTCTTACAGAATGGCTCGTTCCTCCCTGGTTGGGACATCCATTACCCCTCTCTTCATCCCCACCTACTATCCCCCCCCCCAAAGATTTATTTATTTGAGAGAGAGACAGAGAGCATGGCGGAGGGGCAGAGGGAGAGGGAGAGAGAACGAATCTCAAGCAGACTCTGCACTGAGTGTGGAGCCCCACACAGGGCTCTATCCCAAGACCCTAAGATCATGACTTCAGCTAAAATCAAGAGACAGACGCTTAAACAACTGAGCTGTTTAGGTGCCCACACCCCTACTTATTCTTGAAGAAGTTTCTATGCTGATGTCAGTCAGCATCTGTGTAAAAGTTATCTTCCAGTATCTCTCTTCAGTGGTGATAGGGTGAAGAGAGAGATGATGAGGCTGCTGTATGGCTCTGGTGACACATCTCTCACAGGATCGCCTCAGTGAAGCCATTGTATCAGAGTGAGAATGCTGGGAGTTTTAAGTCCTCCTAGACATGACCATTCTTTTAGCTGTTGACAGATATTACCAATTCCAGTTGATATCAGAGTGTCATCCTTTTATTTTAACTTAATATATATATTTCTAATTTACATTTGTATATCATTTTATACTTATATTTATTTATTTGAATTTCTATTGACTTAATTATTTGCATTCTCTATCTTGAGAAGTTCCTTCATGATATCTAGTTACCTGGGAGCTGAATTATAATCAGAATGCTGATTGGTGAGCATAGAGTAAAAATTGCCTTGGGAAGATATTTCATGTAAACTCTGAAAAGTCAGATGAATTATCCCTACCTCACAACTGAATATACCACTCTGATGACTGGAAAATGGAACCCCACATTCAGTATCCTTTTACATCAAAAAGTATGAGTTCCTTTGGAGTGGAGGAAGTGTTATGGAACAAAATTTATAAGCTATACGTGATAGGCAAAATGGCCCTCCAAAATGTCCAGACCCAGCTCCCTGGAGCCTGTGAATGTTTCCTTGCATGGCAAGAGGTGCTTCGTATCTGCAATTAGGATTATGGACGTGGATAATCCAGGTGGACCCTACGAAACAGAGAACTCTGGTTGGAGTCAAAGACAGGCAGTGGAATAAGAGGCAGGAGAAGGAATCCAAGGGAGTCCAAGTGTGAGAAGGGTTTGAAGCGCTGTTACCCGCTCTGAGAACAGGCAGCCACCTGCAAGGACTGAAGAGAGATCTTGAAGAGCTAAGGGCAGCCCCTGGCTGACAGCCAGCAAGCAAACAAGGACCTCAATCCTACAACTGCAAGAAATGAAATTCTGACAACTGAAAAAGCTTGGAAGTAGATTCTTCCTCAGATCTCCAGAAAAGAATGCAGCTCTTGATTTGGTCTTGTGAGACCTGGAACAGAGAAAAACCCTTGAGCCCCACTCTGGCCAGACTTCTGACCCATGGAAGACACAAAATGGCAATTTATTACTGTAGCAATAGAAAAATGAAACACTATGTTAATAGGTTTGAGTTCAATCTAAGAAAATAATCTGAGAAAAATAACATCGTTGTGTGTGGGAACACATAACCCAAAACAGAATTCAAAGGACAAGGACAGTGAAAGACCAGGTAAGGTCATTCAAACACTGACTGTTATCTGTAAGATAATGAAAAGTGAACATCTGGTTCTTTGCATAATTTTGATCAAAGGAATATAATATGTTTTGCACACACTTGGAGGAACACCGGCTGCATTAGGATTTTCACCAGGGAAGAACTGGTGTCAGTCTGGGGCCCAGGACATGGAACCAACTCCCTATGTTGTGATGACAAAGAGATGGATGTACCAATCTAATTTGGGGGAGTATGCGAGCAGTCATGGAGTGTGCAGTGGAAGGTAGAGGGCACCTCAGTCGACATACTGGGTTGAAACAGGGATGAAGTCAAAAGAAAAAGGAAAGGGAGAAGGACTTTTTATGCTCATCTGTCACTTTCAGTTGCCATACCTCTGAGGGCCCCTCATGTTGGCTCTAGGCTTGGACATATGATCCAGGGCTGGCCCATCCATGTGTTTTTTCCTCTCTTGCGACAGAGATTGTTTCCAGATGTGACACGAAGGTAGTCCAAAGAGCACTGGGCCCTTCTCTGGGTCTGTTGTGAGGGCAGTGCTCTGCACGGGTGTCAGGAATGGAGTGGAAGACTGCTCGGACTGCCTGTAGGAAGGGCGTATCTGGGAATGACATCCGCACGGACAAAGTAGAATTGAGAAGAGGGAGCGAGACAGACACCTGTCACCATCCAGATCCAGTGGATCCTCTGCATTTTACCCTGGACTTGTTCAGTTGCTTGGTTTAAAGATATCCGAGGTGGATCTTTGTTCTCGATGTAGAAAGGGTCTTCACAAAACTGTAAGCGTCAGCGCAGATGACTTGTGAATCTTGGCAATTCTCTGGTAACCCATTTCCAGTTGCCTTTTGAACATCTACACTGGAGACAATTTCTGACATGAAGACTCGAATGTGTTGAACACTGAGCTCATCATGACCTTTATTCCTCTTCCTACCATTCTTTAGGACCCCCCCCCCCCCCATGCACCTGACCTTGCCTCTTTTTCTATTACGGTTGGGGACACCGTTTGAAGAGTAAGCCCTTCTTTACTCCTTCTTTGCATGTCTTCCACTCCCACACCCCATGTGAATTCGGTGGCTTTTCCACCCAGAGTTGGTGCACCACACTCCTGAAACTATAATTGGTCCAGGGATGGGCATGTGACCCAGTCTGTCTTCTGTCACTTGCAACCTAAATTGTCTTGACAAATAAAAGTTCTGACGTGTCCTATGCCTCCCTCTAACCAGCCTGTTCATTCTCAGGTGCTTTAGTTTGAGAAGATATTTTCTATCTCCCTTTTTTTTTTTTCTTTTCTTCTGAATTCATAACATTTCCCCTAATTATTTAAGAAATAAATGTTCAGCAGAGATGTGGAAAATATAAACGGGTGTGTGATAGAAAATACAATTCATTGCGTCTAAGAGTTTATGTGATTAGATTGGGCTCACCTGGATAATCCCTGTCCACGACCTTAATTACATCTGTGAAGCCCTTTTTGTCATGCAAAGAAACACGATATTCACAGGTTCCAGGGAGGAGAGCTTGGATGTCTTTGGGGACATTTTGCCTACCACATATAGCTTATCAATTTTGTTCTATACCACTTTCTCCACTCCAAAGGAACTCATACTTTTGATGTAAAAGGGTACTGAATTGGGGTTTTCATTATCTGGTCATCAAAGCAGTATATTTGGTTATGGAATAGGGATATTTCATCAGGCTTTTCTAGAGTTTGCATAAAACATCCTCCCTAAGCAATTTTTCCTCTAGGCTCACCAATCAGCATTCTGATTAAAATTCACCAGCCAGGTGGCTTGATATCAGGAAGGGACATCCCAGGATAGGGAATGCAAATAATTGGGTCAGTAGAAATTAAAATATATGTTAAATATAAATGTAAAATAATAAATTAAATTATAAATAAAATCTATTATCTATAGCTATAATTATATAACATATAATTATAATCTATAATTAGGCCATTGGCATAATATGCTGACATTTTAGTTTATCTCCCTTAGGTCAGTTTGCTTATGTATTTACTTATTTATTCAATTTTATTTTGGTTTATTCTTATCTGATGCAATCAGACCTGGTGGTTGGTCAGCTCATTAAAATATTCAGTTAACTTAATGTAATGGAAAGTAAATTAGGTTTATAGTAGGAAGATCTCAGTTACTTTGAGCAAATTACTTAATTGTGATATGGTAGGAAGATGCTGGGATTTGGAGCCAGAAGATCTTGGGTTTATATCCAGCTCTTGCCCTTTCTGTATAGCCTTGAGGTGAGTAAAAACTTAAATAAAACAACTAAGTGTTAGATTCTTTGTCTATAAAATGGGACTAAGTGTACTACTACCTGGGTTGCACCACATATAATGTGAATAGAGCAGGTATTACTATGTCCAGCACATAGTAGATACTCAATAAATGGTAAGAAATGACAAACAAAAAAACCTCAGTTAAAGTAGAAATTACAAAAAAATGATAAAGACATCGTGCAAACATTTGGCGTATATGTTACAGTCTTCACCTGTCTTTTGGTGTGGGGCTGAGACCTTTTCTTCAGCCTGAGTTTGCTACATGACATCTGCATGGTGTTTCTTGCATTAAGCATATCCATAATAGGCTACAGTTTCCCGTTTTCATCTGTTTAAAGTGGAGTGAGAATGCAGAGCCACTTGCAAAGCAACCGGAGGCAAGATTTCTAGAATTTTATGTATTTTTCCCTCTTCTTTCATGGTTCTATTTTCCACGTCTAATTCATACAATTTCTCCCAACAACCAGCCTTTACCGAGTCTTTCTAAGGATTTAAAAACTTTGTTTTTTTTTAAAAACAACTCTCTTCTCATACACACTTCATTGCTTTCTGTAATTGATGAAATCACATGATTATAATAGCAAATACAAATGGCATTAATAGGTTTGGGGAAGTAACTGTCCTTGCATAAGGATAAAGGAGTTCAACTCATAGTAGAATCACAATGTCTTAGAGAGGTATCTACTAGCACAGGTTCATTCATTCATTCAGCATTTGTTTAGTGTCTGCTATATGCCAGGCACTGACTATTATATGTCAGTTATCTGGGAATATAGGAGAGAACAAAACTGGCAAAAACCTTTGCCCTTTGGAGCTTCCATGTCGAGTTAGCATGCAGTGTGCTGGGACATCGGTCAGCATATTTTACAGAGAGAATAACACCATAATTTAATGAAATGAGTTGGTCAGTTAAAAGCATCCCTACCGTATTTTCCCTTATTCTAATCCTTCTACTTAACTTGAGGTGATTTTAACCTCAACCTCTCCTTGTCCTTTATGCCTTACATCTTTTTGTTGTCAACTTCTCCCAAACTTTTCTCTGCAATGTCTCTTGGCAAATTACAATAAGAAGTCACTTTGTGGCTATCTCTACCTCAAGTATTTTCCTTCTTCAATGCATCTCATGAGCAGAGGCTAGAATCATAGTCTTTGGGAAGTATTTTCACCATCATACCCTGAATGATAAGGCAGATTTCATAGGCACTTGACCTGTGCCTTCACACAGAGCTCTTGACTCAGAAAGGTTCCATACTTGGTTTAATACTCTTCTGTCATGGTCTTAAAATAATTCTTCTTCTTCCTCTTCTTCTTCTTCTTCTTTTTAAGATTTATTTATTTATTTGAGAGAGAGAGAGAGAGATGAGGGGAGAGGCAGAGGGAGATGGAGAGAATTCTCAAGCAGACTCCCTACTGAGTGTGAAGTCTGGCACAGGGCTCGATCCCAGGATCCAGAGACCATGACCTGAGCTGAAATCAAGAGGTTCTGACCTGACTGAGGCAGCCAGCTCCCCTCATGGTCTTGAAATTCTTAATAATTTTGAACAAGGGGCCCCAAAGTTTTGTTTTGCATTGGGCCTTGAAAATTGTGTGTCTGGTCTGCTTAAAAAGTCAATGGAAGGGCGCCTGGGTGGCTCAGTGGGTTAAGCCTCTGCCTTCGGCTCAGGTCATGATCTCAGGGTCCTGGGATCAAGTCCCGCATCGGGCTCTCTGATCAGCAGGGAGCCTGCTTCCTCCTCTCTCTCTCTCTCTCTCTGCCTGTGTCTCTGCCTACTTGTGATCTCTCTCTGTCAAATAAATAAATAAAATCTTAAAAAAAAAGTCAATGGAAGATCATTATTTTTTTACTCTATTAGATCTAAACTCTTCTAAGTCACTAAGGAGAATACCCACCCACTAAAAAGAATGCTAACTTCCCTTTTTCACCTCTCCTTGTTGGAATATTTGAGGTAAGTCAGACCTGCTGCCCCTTGTATGAATTTGATCTACTTCTGCAACTGTTTTGTGGTTTAAGCAGCTCTCTCTGGTGGGAATGGATCTCATGTTTTCTCTACTCCAACCTGACTTCCCAATCCTTCATAATCTGATGCAGAATTCATTCCCCTCTAACCCGAGTTTGTTCCTTCTCAGTATTAATGGAATTAAGCTTTCTAATAAAATAATAATAATAGCTACTCCTCACTTAGTCTTTACTGCAGGCCTCCTTGGCATGGAACTAGGTTCTTTGCAATCATGATCTCATCTTCACCTATAGTTCTGTATTTTCTCTCCAGTTATGAAAGTGCTTAGTCAGTACAGTCTGACTCTCTGTGTAGACTTCATGTTTTCTGAGCCCATAGGTCATGTCTTCCTCATTCTTTTGTACTCTCCCGGCACTATACACATGGTGTTTGGTGTAGTGCCAGGGCTCTGTGCCTGTTGCCAATTGACTGACAAAATATTAATAAAAGCTGAAAGTGTAAAGTATTACACTTCTTTCATCTACTGATTTTTTTTTTCAGCTAGCTGCATCCTGGGAAGACTTTGCTGGCCTGAGGACTTTTAAAACCGGTCTGTGTCATAACTTGAAGTAATTGTTCTTGTGATTGAAGCTAACAACTATATAATGCCTGCTAGGCATAATGCCAAGATATGATTTGATTTCAGGTAAAATTTGCAGCTAAGTTGATTTTGCAAAATGTACCCACATGTGCCCAAGCAGTATAAATGCCCTCCCTACCTCCATTCACCCTCAAAAGTGCACTTGTCCATAGAGCTGGATATCCTTCACTTGTTGGAGTATTTGACCCTGTGCATTAAAGGCTGAAGCTTCCAAGACTAATTAGAAAAAATTGTTGTTGATCAGTGTCTGCCAAATGTAAAATGCCATATTCAGATGCCTTTAGGACGTCCATAAAAAGAGCCAAAAATGGGGCCATAGTATTTATCAAGTCAAGGGAGACTCATGCCTAATAACAGTGAGCTGTTTTACACTGTTAAGAAATGAGCAGACCTGTCAGGAGAATGTTCAACATAAGCTAATTTCTAACTTGCTGGAATAACTTACTCACTGCAGGGTTCCCATCTGTGAAGTTGCTGGGGAGGTGGCTGCCTCCACGTGATTCTTCAGATTTGTCAGTTAAATTAGATACCCAAGGGCAAAACCAACTGACAGGGGCATTATGGGACACTCCCAGAGGATTCAGAATCCATAATCCCATGAGTAGGTCCCATTCACAATTTTGTTCATGCTGATACTAGGGGTCATACCAATTTTATAAGAAAGCAAGGGATAACAAAGAAAGCCAGCAAGTCAACCCTCTCAAGACTGTCAATGGCAATATGCCTAATGCAAATTTTGTATGATTGGAGGGAGGGAATGGCTTTACTTTGTTTTCCAGTAGGAAAGTCCCAGATTATTATCTTGAGAGAAGAGTTTGTAGGTTTTTAGGAATTGGATGTCTTGGCTGCACCAAGGCTGGCTGTTGTCAGGGAAGTTATATTTATGGGTTGCTGATCAAAGTTTTACTAATGCTTCCCCATGACATACTGATCTGAGGGTAAAAATAGGATACAATAACAAAAAACAGAGCAAGTTTCTGTTTTGATCTCCCTCAGAAACTGTTAAGGAAAGCAACGATTTCATTTATTCTAGTTTCATTTACTTCTTTTTTATTACTCTCCCCCGTTGCCCCTACCATTTTCTACTGGAGGGCCTTCAGAAGATCGTGGGTCTGGAGCAAGGATATCCTGAGTAGGAAAACTAGAAGGTTTATTCACATGCTGCTCAAAACTGGCCAACCCACATCGTGTCTTCCCACCAATAGTGATCTCAGGTTTTGGGCCAGTTTGGTAGGTCTCATTTCTCTTGTCTTTTAGATTAAGTTATTTTCCAGGAAGTTTCTTGAACCTTATTGAAGACAGGCTCCTGAGGAGTTTGCCCACCAAGAGATGTCTGGATTATCTGGTGAACACAGAGCTGATTGAGAAAGCTCTGCCCCTACCATATAGCAGGAAAGTTGTTTCAATGACCTCAAGTTTTAAATGTCAGATGGTGAAAGTCAAAGACTTTCAAAGACTGGACCATGGTAAGTGTTTTCCATTAGGTTTTTCAGAAATCGACCCTGAGACAAGGAGTCAAGTGGAAGTGAAATTTTGGGGAGATGATCCCAGGAAACACTTATAGTGGCGTGAGGAAGTAAGACAGGGAAGGAAAGAGGCCAATAAAGGGTGTGTTCTTAGCCCAATCATCACTTTATTCTGCCTGGGAAGCTGGGATATTTATCCACCAAATGCCCTCTGTCCATGGTTGATTCCAGGGGCACCAACATCCCAATGCATTGATTTGCTCCACAGGAGTGCTGACCCATTTGTTGAAGCCAGAAAATATAAGTAGAGAGTTGTAGGTATGCACAGTTAGTATCGGTATAGAGGTGAATGACTATGGACAGGGCATTGACTGAGCTTGTTATCAGAAGAGAAGGAGGCAGAGTAGGAAGAGCCATCTTTCAGTGGTTTTCCTATCAGTGCATTAACAATGTTCAACTCAGACAAAAGAAAACTGGAAGACTGGCCAGCGAAAACTTTAAAATCCTTAGAGTAATTTCTTCAAGGTAACTAACATTCACTTGTTATTGGGTAGGTGTGCAGGAGATTTTAGCAAGAGAAGAGAAATTTGATCACACAGATAAGGCTCAAAGAAATCTGATTGTAAAACACACTTTGAAATGATCCATTGTGGACTTAATCTCTTTGCACAAACCCTAGAGTCCTTTAGCTAATTCCTTTCCCAATGAAGGAGCCAATCAATGTTCTTTCAGGGGAGAAAATTACTAGAGAGCCTAGTATGTGTTTTGATGCTCTAATGAGGCACTATGAATTACCCAACCCAAACCAATTAAGTCTTAGCCCAGATAGAGGGCTACTGAGGAGATGAGGACACAGCATGCATTTAGGGCAGAATTAACTGCTTCCATAGCCTGGAAATATGCTTGGGGGGAAGCCAAACCTTGTAGCTCTCTGCTGTCCTTAAAGCTGGCAGTCAAAATGTGATCCAGCCCAATGTTAGCTTTTGTCGCTTTTGCTTCTTTGGTCTTAAATTTAAAAAATGTCTGCAAAACATAAAATATGTTTTGAACATTACATAAGGCTATTAAGCGAGGGTGAATCATGAAAACATGGTATGTCAGAGACAATAAAGTAAGTGAAATGAACTGCTGCTGACTAGCTGCTTGACCTTGGGCCAGTTGCTCCGTCCTTTCTTGTCAATCAAATAGGAAATTATGGCCCAATAATGTGGTTTTGGATTGCAGCTCAATAAGCAAGCTCCAATCTCTTGGTTACGCCGTACTGTACCATGGGAAACAAGCACTTATTTTCATTTTAATGGGATCTCTTCCAGTGGACTGTGACTTCCTATAGCACCAGCACAATGCCTGGCTTAGCTTAGGAACTTAGGAGCTATGTGTTGAATACATGTGAAATGAATAGTGGAAGAAGTTATTTCAAATACTGCTGTGCATGTAGAAATATGTGAATAAATATATCATCAAAACAAATAGCTGTTTTAAAGAAAATGATGAAAGTAGAATTTTTATGTAACTTATGTATATTAGTGGGTCAGAGGAGGCATAGCAGGAATATCGCCATTAGTGAGAAGGTATGCTGTGTGGTGACTAAGACATAGACTTTGGTGTCAGGCAGCCCTGGGCTGGAATCCCAACTCTTCTGCTTGCTAGCTTTGCATCCTTATGCAAATTACATAGCTTTTCCGGGTTTTGCTTTCTTCTCCTGGAACTTGTATGTTGCAATAAGGATCTTATAACCCTACAACATCTAAGAGGGCTTGAGAGAGGGTATATTACTTAAAAGAGCTCAGTCTAAGATGATCATCTTGAATACGCACAAAGTCCAAAGTGAGGTATAAAATTTCCTCCAGTGGGTTGCCTTTTAGGTCTACTGAATCAGTCTTTAGTGGGTATAACAGCAGTCTTGCCTTGCCTTGCCTTGCCTTCCTTTCCTTTCCTTTCCTCCCTCCTTCCCTCCCTCCCTCCCTTCTTCCTTCCTTCCTTCTTTCCTTTCTCTCTCTCTCTTTTTCTCTCATTCTTTCCAATCATCTCCCCCTATTCCATCACTGTTTTAGCTCCATTTTCCTGGTACTAGGATGGCTAAGGCTGGTAAAACTCTTGCTCCTGTCTCCACCTTTAGAGGGCAATGATGGAGGATCATTGGAATGGCAGGTTCTCAAGGTCCTACATAATATAGGCATAGCTGTTTCCTATGCCATAATTCCTCAGAGTAGAACATCCTTTTGCTTATAGAGACCACATTGCAAGAAGCGATATCACTTTGAGTAAGTATGCTGAAGTCACATCTTGGGGTGCAGGTAGGAAGGGACAAGGGTCATGGAAAGAACAGAGAGCCGTTTTTGGCCACACCGGATTAAGGCAATGCATGCATCTTTCCAGTTCCTGCCCACAGATGTTCAAAGCATAGTGGTTATGTTCAGTCTTCATGGTATTAAATAGTGATCAAGGATACTTTTTACCTCTATTTACTTCACTTCTTTAAACTTGTGTTTCAAGCAAAGAACTCCAGAATTATGAGAAGTTCTCCAAATCTGTCTAGGACAGAAAAAAGGATGGTTGAAAATTATGCTATTTGGGTCAGTACCAACACTTGAGAAAAGATCCCTGATCAATGGATTAGATCTACCTTCACCAATCTCCAAGTTGGGTTTGATATCTTATCTACCTTTCTGAAATGAATGCCCATTACAGGACCTTTGGTGTGCAAACACCTTCTTCTGGGAGAATTCACCTCCAAGTCCTCTCCCACCCATGACCTAGGAAATAATCAACAACCACTTGTCCCAGAAATTCTGGGAGCCTTTCTGCTCTTAGGTGGGTCACTTTAAATAAAGGCTATCCATGGAAAACCTTTTGAAAAATATCTATTTTATCTTCTATCATGCAATAATTAACTATTTAATTTGCTTTTTGTTTATGTATTTCAAGAATTAAAGCAGTACAAGGATCTTAAAGTAAATATAGGCTAACTCCCTTTCACTTCAAGGAAGGGAAAAATATAAACTTTGGTTTGGTATAAATCCCCCATGTCGTTTTTTCTCTCCTTCCAGTATTTCTGGATGCCAAGATCTTTGTCTGAGGTAGGGGGAAATCTAAAAATTATATGTTTGTAGATGACTTTGCACAGACTGATGTTTAAACAAATTCTTTAAGATAAAACAAAATCATAGTTGAAGTTATGTAGCTGCTTGGTGAGATGGCAACATGGCATAATGCTTAATATAGCTTATTTTTATTTATTTTTTTACACCCGTATAATAGCAAAAAGACACAATGACATGGAGAGCCATAAAGCCAAACAACTCTCTCATTTCATTTTACAGCACGAGGCGGGGAAAGGCACAATTCGGTATCCTGACCATTTTTATAGGGGTTTCGAGACAGGTTGGACATGTCTGAAATATGTCCTTCAATTCCTAGAACTCTTTCAGGCATTCCTGCTGAAGGATGTTCCTTGGAGAAATACTCCTATAAATACAGGATGTTTTCATTACTGCATGTGGTTGATTCAGCCTGTTGGCGACATGACAGTGAGAAGAAGTGTCTGAGAAACGACTTCATATAGACCGCATTCAAACAGTCCCAGAGCTGCCCGGGTCGGAACGACTCTAGAGGGAGCGCTTGGAAATGAATGTTCATATATCACTGGGGTCTTTAAAGAGAGGTTTAGGGTTCTGTAGGCTGTCTCCCTCGGTGTAGTGAAGTGATGGAATGACAGCATGTATGGAGATGAATTTCTACCTATGAAAATTTTCACTTCCCCTTATGGAGGAAAGCTACAAAATCAGTAACTCAGATATCAGCAAAACAAAACAAAACAAACCCCAAACCACAAAAAACCAAAGTTTAAAACAAACGAACAAAAAACCAACCAACCAAAAAAAAAAACAACAACAACCAACAACCAAAAAAAAAAAAACAAAAACCCAACCCACACAAGGAGATAGCAGGAAGATTTGTTTGGGGCTAAGTAGTAAAAATGGGGGCACATATGGCAGGTAGATTCAATCTGGGCATTTTCTTCAGGAATGTAGAGTCACATGCCAATGGTGTAGAAGCTAAACCTTTAAAAAGCTGTGTGTCATTTTAAATAATAATAATAATCATATTCCATGTTTATATAGTGCTTTATAATTTTCAAATATTTTTACTTATTTTATTTGAGCCCCAAAATAACCTTAGAAGATGAGTGATATTTTTATAGATGATGAACTTGAACCCCAGAAAGATAAAGGGACCTGCCCAAGGTCACACAACTAATAGGTCTCTAGATTCCCTGACTCCCAATCTGGTGCTTTTTCTACCATCACGTACTGACAAATAAAATATTGCTTCTCTGTTTTTGTAATATTTCCAACATTGTAAAAATATTACAACCCCCCACTTCCCTGATCAAAAATTAACCACTCTTTATTGAATAGAGATTTTATGGTGTGGAAGACTGAGGAATATAGCACTCTTGATGCAGGGTGGGAGGAAATTGACTTAGGGATGCATCATTTTTAGAGACATGTTGCGTTGGTAATGAAAAATGCGATTTTTATACTAGCTTATTGCTGAACTATAGAAAATAATGGGCAGGTTGGAGAAAAGCAGATTTGTGAATTGATGAAATTATTTGCTATAATTAGATTGGTCCGTGGGTGGGATAAAATTTATGAAGAAGAGTAACCTTTGCATGCCAAGACAAGGGTAACACAATCCCATGTACAGAATAAAGCTAATTATCATCAGGGAGGACTTTGTCACCCTGGGTATTGTAAAAATTTCTATTTATCCATCTATCTTTGTTTTTTTCTTGGGACACCCTAGATAATTTAGAAACCATTGTCAGAGACGTTTAAGAAGGCACAAATACACATAAGTCTAGGGAAGCAGTGGATCCTAGCTTGATATGGAAAGCTCATCATTTATGAGCATGTCCTTTTAAAGAGAACGGATGTAAGACTGTGACTTGAAGGGTGTTTTCTGGGTATTTAACAGGTATAAAAACCAACCAACCATTAACAAAACAAAACAACACACGGGTCCACCGCCAGCTTACTACGACACGTAGTTGAGAGATGAGTCCAGTGCTGGCCTTTGCCGCTCCAGCCTGCTCACCCACATCTTACACTGACTTTCTTTCTGTCTGATTGACCTACTTGTCCTTGGATTTCTTGCCTACTGCCAGGTCATCCTAACTGCTGGGCCCGGCACAGCTTCCCACTCAGCAGCCTTCAAGGCAGCTTCCAAATGTTTCATCCTCCTTTTTCAACTTTGAAAAATTTAAAAAAGTATAGGAAATATGAAAGATATTCTAACAAACACCTGTGTACTCTCCACCCCGAATAAATGCCAAATTAGTCTTAATGTGAATATACGCAAAAGCTTATTTATAATTACTTCCAGTTCCTCACCTTTCTTGGATCATGACGACCAATTCCATGGTGAATTTATGGGAGATGAGGAGTCTGCATTTAAGAATGTGTATACTTAAACCCAAAATTGAAAACATAAATGCTGGATTAACACAGTGAAGCTTCCCTAGGTCAAATTAATTTTTGGAAAAGACTGAATTAGTGAAAAATCTGAATTATACCACATTTTGTAAGGAAGTGCAGATGTAAAGTTTAACAACTTACAGAAACATAAGTAGGAGAAAACTAGCAAACATTTCTCTAATAAAGTTATTTTTTAAAAAGGAAATCAGAGGAACAATTTTTTTAAAAATATTTTATTTATTTATTTGACAGAGAGAGATCACAAGTAGGCAGAGAGGCAGGCAGAGAGAGAGAGAGGAGGAAGCAGGCTCCCCGCCTAGCAGAGAGCCCGATGCAGGACTTGATCCCAGGATCCTGAGATCATGACCTGAGCCGAAGGCAGAGGCTTAACCCACTGAGCCACCCAGGCGCCCCAGAGGAACAATTTTTGATGTGCATACTAGCTGCTTTAGGTACATGGATTCAGAAACAGTACTGTACTTTGAAACAGTGAACCTTTGATAAATATTTATTGAATGAATGCATACTATATGCGAGTCACTGCATCAGGCACTGGAAATATAAAAATAAGGAAGCTCTGGGCTCTTTATGACAGGACTTTGGTCTAGGATAAGAACTTCATAGTTAGGCAGTTATAATGCAACCTGGTAAGTAAAACTACAGAAGCAGACAAAAATTGCATTTAAAAAAAAAAGTACAATGAATTCCCTTTAGCATTTTTCATAAAATTTTATGTTTACACTATTTGTTTATGTGATAAAACTTTTGTGTCAGTGAATGTTTTGCTGAATTTATTAAAAATGAGTAGAATTTGAGTTAAAGATGGTTTACCATAGACCATAAGAAAGAATGTGTTTGTCTGTCTTCCCATTTTGAAAAGTGTACAATTCAATGGTTTTTAGTGTCCTAGCACTGCTTCCTAAATCTTTCTCCACTGAATGATCTTAGTTCCTTTGTGGAAAATCAATTGACTGAGACATGTGGGTTTATTTCTGGACTCTGCAATTTATTCTGTTGATTTATCCTTATGCTAACACCACACTGTCTTATTCACTGTAACTTTGTAGTAAGTTTTTGAAATCAGGAAGTATGAGTCCTCCTCCTTTGTTTTTCTTTTCTTTTCCTTTTTTTTTTTTTTTAAAGATTTATTTATTTGAGAGAGAGAGACTGTATGTGTGCGGGTGGTGAGGGGGAGATGGGCTGAGGGAGAGGAAGGGAGAGGATCTCAAGCAGATTCCCCACTGAGCTTGGAGCTTCATGTAGCTCAATCCCATGGCCCTGAGATCATGAGCTGAGCCAAAACCTAGAGCTGAGCTACCGACTGAACTACCTAGGCGCCCTACTCTGTTTTTCTTTAGCAAGATTGTTCAGCTATTCTGGATTTCTTGAATTTCCACGTGAATTTTAGGATCAGTTTGTCAATATTTCTAAAGCACCCAGCTGGAATTTTGAGAAACTAAAAATTTTTTAATTTAATTAAAAAGTTTATAATTTCAAGAAACTGAAGAATAGTAAATGCCAAAGGGAACATTTAGAAATGTCCTGTGGTTTTATAACACTAAACAACCCCACTTCATCCATTAATGAACTTTGGTAACATCGCACAAGGTTGGGGCTTCTGCTCTAGGTAGATGCACATCCTGAAGAAGTCACTGGGCTTCTATGAACCTATTTAGTAATCTGCTAAAAAAATGAGATAAATTATGGGGTGCCTCAGTGGCTCAGTTAGTTAAGTGTTCAACTCTTGATTTTGGCTCGGGTCATGATCTCAGGGTTGTGGGACTGAGCCCTGTGTTGGGCTACACACTGGGCATGGAGTCTGGGATTCTCTTTCTTCCTCTCCCTTTACCCCCTTCCTCTTTCCCCCTCCCCCAACCCCAGTTTGCACTCACTCACTCTCTCTCTCTCTAAAAAAAAGAGATAAACTGGACCACATTAAAGTAAGAACTAGACACTATTAGAAGAGTGAAAAGGCAAGTCACAGAGTGAGGGAAAAATTCACAACATGGCTTTCTGACTAAGCGCTTGTTTTCAGAAAAATAAAGAAGTCCATAAGAACAGGGCAGACCGTGCAACAGAAAAGTGACTAAAGGCACATGTGTTTCATGAAAGAGGACATAGAAATTGAAAGACGCCCACCTGTAGGCCCCAAAAGATATATTTTACTTTGTAAGCTCCAGAACCTATGAATATTACCTTGCATAGCAAAAGATATCTGGATGAGTCCTATGTGCAGTCACACGTGTTCTTATAAGAGGGAGACAGGGGGAGTTTTGACACAGATACACACACAGAAAAGGTGACATGTAGTCAGAGCAGAGGTTGGACTGATGTAGCCACAAGCCAAGGAAAACCAACAGACACCAGAAGTTGAAAGAATCAAGGAACAGGTTTTCCATAGAGCCTCCAGAGTGAGTACAGCTGAGCTGATCCTTGATTTCAGACTTGCCTGCAGAACTGTTAATGAAGAAATTGATGTTGCTTTAAGCCACCAAGAGTGTGGCAATATTTACAATAGCCAGAGCAAATGACTAAACTGCCTTTGTCCATTGCCAGGGATAAGTACATTAAAAGCACAATGTGATACCTCTCCTTGTCCCCAGAGAGCTGAAATGAACAAGAAGGATAATTTTCAGTGTTGGTGAGAATGTAGAATCCCTTCAACACCCATATATTGGGGTGTATGACAACCCTTTGGTTACACTGTTGGGGAGTATCTTCTAACACTGAATAGATGTTTATCCTATGATTCAGTCTTTTCAGTTACAGATAACATACCCAGGAGAAATGCATGCTTTCACCCCAAATCATGAAGATAAATATTCATAACACTGTTTATAATACCCTCAACTTGGAAACAATTGAATGTCCATTCACTGTAAGGTGGGTAAATACATGATGGCGTATTCAGACTATAGAATAGTATACGGCAATGAGAATAAGAATCTACAGCTTCACAGAGCAACAAGGGTTAATCTCACAAACAATGGTGATGAAAGAAGCCAGACACAAAAGAATATATACTGTGAAATTCCATTTAAATAAAATTTCAGAAAGAGGCAAAACTAATTCATAGTGTTAAAAGTCAGGTTAATAGTTTAAGAGGAATAATGACTGGAAGGAGGCATAAGGGGTTTAGACCAATGAACATTTGTTTCAATAAAAGGAGATACCATTAAAAAAAAGAGATAAAATTAATAAAATGCATCCTAATTCATAGGGTTTGTCTCATCCATTTAGTCATTTATTTAACAAACATTTATACTTTGTGAGCATCAGTTATTTGCTAGGAACCATTCAAATGCTAAGGTTATAGCAGTAGACATGACAAAGTATCCACCCTCAGAGGGTTGACATTCTAGTAGTTTCCTTTCAAAATACCAGAGTACATTGATACATTTTTGGCCCCTGATTATTCACACCTTGGGTAGTCCTTTTCCACATTCTGGATTTGATCATGTGATCTGCTAGAGCCAGTGAAACATGAGCAGGATGTAGGCAGAAGCTTTGAGAAGTGCTTGCATACTGGGCTTCAGCTCTTGGAATGGCCCTTTCTGGAAGTCAGCTGCTCTGCTATAAGGAAGTTTGGACTTGATGGCTAAATACTGAAAAGTCATATGGAGGAAGTGCCTGGACGATGAGAGTCTGTCTTGGACATTTTAGCCCCAACCAAGCTTGCAACTCATCAAAACCACATAAGCGACCTCAGCTACGTCATTTCTGGCAGAGAAACCACCTAACTTGAGCACAGTCAGCCACAGACTTGTGAGAAATAATAAGTTGTTTTTTTTTAAGCCATTAAGTTTTGGGGTGGTTTGTTATACAGCATTTGATAACTGAAACAGATAATGGAGGAGTAAATAAGGAATATGATTTCAGAGAATAATTTGGGCTATAAAAAAATTAAAAAGGATAATGATATAAAGAATGACAGGGAAAATTCAGACAGGCTAATGTGTTATTCTATAAGGTATTACTAAGGGGCTCTATGTAGAAACTGAGAAATTAATTGTTTCTTGTTGAGAGTGTCAAATAGTGTGGAGAGCAACAATAGAGAAAAAAACACTGGGATTTAGAAGAGCTGGATTGGAGTTTAGACTGCTTTTGACCTTGGGCAGAAAGAACACTAGTCGTCTGTGAGTTCCACTTTCCTGATCTCTAAGATGGGGATAATACCACTCATCTTGTCTACCTTCCAGGATTGCTGGGGAAGTTATACTCAGTAGTGTTGGTGAAAGTATCCCGATATTTTTAAATGTTATTTAAGTGAAAGCATTTGTATATTTAAAAAGGCATGTTGGGACGCCTGGGTGGCTCAGTTGGTTAAGCGGCTGCCTTCGGCTCAGGTCATGATCCCAGCGTCCTGGGATCAAGTCCCACATCGGGCTCCTTGCTCAGCAGGGAGCCTGCTTCTCCCTCTGCCTCTGCCTGCCCTTCTGTCTGCCTGTGCTCGCTCGCTCTCTCTCTGACAAATAAGTAAATTAAAAAAAATTTTTAAAAAAAAAGGCATGTTGATCACTATTTGCTTTTTGAGGCTTCTGCTCTGTCCATAAGCTGATACATGCAAAGTCAGTGAAATAAGTTTTATCGCCATAACCACAGCCCGTCTGCACATTTACTGCATGGTCTGTGTTACACACTGGCTTTTTAAATGTATTTAGAATCCATTTGGAGCATAGTTCAGCAGTTTTGAATAATCCATGAAGTTGTCACTGTTAATTTCTCTATCAGTCTCCATGCTGATATTGAAGAAAAACACCACTGAACAGCCTTATTAGTGCAAAGAGTCACACAATCCAAAGCCTCTACCCCACTTGGACAAAACTTGACATACGTCATGTCACGTTAATAAATACTGCATGTGCAAAGTGTACCTTGTATTAACAGTAAATTCCTCGTGGAAATTGATTTGCTTTAAAATTTTAATCTACTTTTTTCTTCTATAGATCCTGGTGAGGGCTTTTTTTCTCCCCCTTCCCATTTCTTCCATGAAGAATGGAAGTTTGTACAGGAAATGCATCATTCTCTAACCAAACAGCAAAAAGAGAAACAAAATGCAGAAGAAAAGAGGTAAGGAGAAATGAAAGGGAAAAAATAACAAATTGGTCATTAAAAGGAAAAAGATGCACAAGATAAAAGAGAGGGAGGCAAGCCGAGCATCTACTATGTTGGGCTTCGGTGCAGATGTAAGTGTAAAATGCTCCACAAGTCCTGTAATTGAGAAAATCTATCAAATGTCCTGACAGCTGCTCGGGCATTTCCAGAAGCGATAAAACTTGAATTTATTTCACTCCTAGAAAAGGGGCAGTATCACCTTCTGGCGGCTTTAATGAAATGCCATAAAATTCGAGGAAAAACTGTGTTGTAAAGTCATAAAAAGGTAGTCGGAAGTGGATTGTTGGAAATGCTGCGGGAGAGGTTGCTGTGTCTGAAGAGTGACCGAAGGGGATCACATGAGCAGGTGATCGGGGCTTCTGGACATTAGAGGATGTGCCGGAATGGGCTGTGCCGTCTGCGGACTCTCCCCCCCCCCCGCCCCCCCGACATCCGCTCTCAGAACTTGGCTGTGGCTGCAGGCTCGCTGACTTGGCCATTGACAGCGGGACTAATATGCCCCTTTGGAGGCTCACCTTTTGTATTTGTATTGTGTGGAGGTGGCCAGTGGGAGCATACTCACCTGCATTTCTTCAGCTAGAAATAGTATAGACAACTGTAGTGGTCTTCCCCAACCATAAGGTCACCTCTCCTGGCTGCAGACCTGATGGGACAGGAAGCTCCAAAACCTACTGGTTCTGGGGCCAGGATTTAGAGCAGACACAACTGGACACTCATATTCTGCTCTAGGATTTGCTTCTTCAGGACTTGCTTGGTACTTAACCTCCCAATTTCCTCTGGCCCTGGCTCTACTATTGGGATGTCTATGGGTCTTCTTTTTCTCCCAGATGACAGGCAGCCAGGAGGACAAGGCACCTCATCCCTTTGGCACCTTGCCTCACACTTTGCACACAGTAGGAGCTCATGAGATGTTTCCACGTGGAATACGATTTCTTGAGAGCCTCCGGTTGTCCGGGAATATCTTTTATTATCCAGCGACTTCTATGGTTGAATAATCACCCTTGGTGTCCTCCATTGAAGCACAAGCTAAGTTCATTTATTTAAGATTATGGTACACAGAGAGGTTACAAAGCATTTTACTTTATATTTTCAAAATCAGGTATGTTAATACAGTCACATTAGATCTCTATAAAGAATCTTATTTCAAAGATAAATAAAGAGGCCCCAACTTACAATGAATTTCTTTGGTCCCTCAAGCTCTGTGCCAAGATTGTGGAGTTAAATTGTGAACTCTGAGAATAGAGTCCCAAAGTGAGTGGGTTCTATGTGAAGAAGACAAAGGTAAGCCTCAGAGATAATGTTATTCAAAAACGAGATGGTGGGGGCACCTGGGTGGCTCAGTGGGTTAAAGCCTCGGCTTTTGGCCCAGGTCATGATCCCAGGGTCCTGGGATTGAGCCCCGAATCGGGCTCTCTGGTCAACAGGGAACCTGCTTCCTCCTCTCTCTCTCTGCCTGCCTCTCTGCCTACTTGTGATCTCTGTCTATCAAAAAATAAATAAAATCTTTAAAAAAAACCCAACAAAACGAGATGGTGAAGAGAAAGTATTCCCACTGGCAGCAGCTCTAAGAAAAATTTTAGCAGAGACCCCTTGAGATGGTCCTAATAAAAAATTACAAAAATGCAAACATTCACTAAATGAACAAAATTTAAAAAAATGATGATCTCAGGACAGCGCAAGGAATTGAGAGGATCAACAAGGCTAATGAAGACAAAGAAAATAAAACTGAATCGTGAAGTTCGAAAGTGGGAATGGATATTGTTTTCCTTGGTGAACAGATGACCTTGGGCCTGTGGCATAAAGGGGAAATTTCCGCAGGATAGGTTTGGTCAAAACCATAGGTTAAAGGAATATCAGTAAGAATGTCAATCTGTGGAAGATCTTGTGAGAGCCATGATTGAGTTATGACTGTCACTCGAGCAGTGTCTTCAATGGAATAGGATATAAATTTCCCCAAGGCAAGAGCGAGTGCTTGGAAGCCAACAAAGTTTAGTGATCATCCTTTCATTTTTCTACGCTCAAGTCCTTTGTCAGCTTCAGAACTAGGAAGTCAGCTATTAAATTAGAGATGAAATAATGCCAGACTCCAGATGTGGCTGCCTCACACTCCTGACTTTGGCCAGATGTGCCCAAGCAGTGGCATTCATCATGATTAGCGTGAAGGTGTGGAAAGTGTCATACAACACACCACCAGAATCCTGATCCCAGCCCTTTGACACAGGGAGTCACCCCTCCCAAGTGGAGAGTCACTGCTCAAGGGGCAAGAGGTAATACTGAAGGCTCTTTAAAAATCCGGTAAGAGGTAGTATCAATTTTATTTTTATGGATAATTGATCCTAGCTCTCATTTCCAATGATCTCCATTAGGTCATTTAAAAAGCTCTTTGCCCAGCCATATTTAAGCAGTCATGCCTGGTCCTGCAGGCTGTCCTGCCTCCTAGGTACACAATCTATCCTTACTTATTTGCTTTCTGTTTTGGGGTAAAGCCCTCCATTTTCTTCTACTCTCCTTTCACCCACCTTTGATTGCTGGAAAGCTTGAATCAGCACCATTTGGGACCTATGCTGAGGGCAAGGTGGAAGGACCTTAAATCTCAACTAGATTTTAGAGGACATTGAGGGGTTAACTGAGGCTCACGATGGTGGTTGGGGGTGTTGGGCAGGCTGGACTAAATTCTGACTGCAGGTAGAGGGACACATACACACAGTTGTCCTGGTCTAGGTGTGAGCTGGTCTCCAGGGTGATCCTTAGAAGTCACAGATTATCACTGTCCCACCCGATTAGAATCTGCAAATCATTCACCTCTCACAGCTGGAGATGAGACTGGGGAAAACTGAAGGGTGTGAGAGCCTGGAAGCTGCTGTCTAGACCTGTGTGAAAATTAGGGTGTGCTTTCAGTGATCTCCCTGGAGCCTGCAGCCCACGCAGTTGGAACAGGTCTGTCAGGTGTGAGTCAAGTCATAGTCAGAATATGATTGGTAAGGACTGGGCTGTGTCCTAGGTGTAGTTTAAGGGTCATATTTATCCAGAAGTTTTACTTAGAGCCATGAATTATCCTCTGAGAAGTCTTTGCTCGAAGAGAGACTTCTTCATTGGATGAAATAATAATAAATATCTAAATCGAATGGTCACTTTTCACATTAACTAAAACAAAATGCACAGACAAGGACAGCAAAAAAGGTCACATGCAGGTTTTAAGTGTTTTGTGCTGCTGACCAAGCATGGTAGGTCACTTCTAAAATTCCCCAGACAGGATGATGCCTTTTATTTGGGCAAGGATATTAGGATTATTTGAAAAGAATCTTTAGACTATTCTAACATTTCTAAATGGCATTCTACTAGTAATAAAAACCACATGTTATTCTCTGAAATGTTTTCTTTTTTTAAAATATTTTATTTATTTATTTGAGAGAGAGACAGCGAGAGAGAGAGCATGAGTGAGGAGGAAGTCAGAGGGAGAAGTAGACTCCCCATGGAGCTGGGAGCCCAAAGCGGGACTCGATCCCAGGCCTCCAGGATTCCAGGATTGTGACCTGAGCTGAAGGCAGTCGGGTAACCAACTGAGCCACCCAGGCGACCTCTGAAATGTTTTCTAATACTATGCTTCACCTTGACAGTGTAGAAAAACTTCAATCTTCTTTCACCTTCTAAAAGGCAGGGAGGGAAAGAGCGAAGGAGAGAGAGGCTGAGAGAGACAGAAAGAGAGAAAGAGAGAGTAAGGGAACGGCAATGAGAATCATGAACAATTTTAGTTCCTTGGGAAGTGGAGGAAACATATTTTTCAAATGTATTCTCTCAAATCCAGATTCCTGTAACAGATGCTCTCATCTCTCAAGCTCTTTTCATCTGTAATTCAATTTCCTTCTAAACGTGATGCTGACATCTGTTGCAATGCAGATACGTACTCAAGTACCTGCAATTTCCCTGTCAAGCTCAGTGTCATGTTAAAGAACTGTGAACTTTGCAGGGCTGGCGGCAGACACTGGCATCCACAGGGCTGCAGGCGGAAAGAAATTTAATGTCTCTTTCATAGTTCTGATGCTTCAGCATCTTTTCCTCTGACACCGAGGCTCTCGTTAAAGGTTTTCAAGGGAACATAAAGTGTTTATGTAATAGTGCAACTGATTGTTTTAGCTTCACTTCTGGAGCCACCTGAAATCCGCACACGCTAAGACTGAGCAGGGAGGCAGAGGCCGGGTCTTCAGATTCTCCCTGACAGGGTGGATTAGATAAATTACCACACAATTCTCTAAAGTATTTTAAAAACCAAGACAAGGCACTGCATGTTGCATTTAAAGATGCTGATCTTTGTCCTCTTTCTCTTTTTATTCCCTTCCCACAGCATCACTATAAAGCAAGGCCGTTTGAGGCATGGATTGAGTTCCATCATTCCATCATTAATTAATTCATTAAATAAATATTTGTCGAGTCTCTGTTCTGGGACTGGCATTGTGCCAGGTGCTGGGGATAGAAAGGTTGATATGACGCCGGACCCATTTTCAGAGAATTCGGTAGTGTTTTGTTTTAGAAAGAGTACAGAGCCTTGCCTAGCCTCCAAGGGGTGAATGAAGACAGAGTTTTGTGCCACAGGAAAATTTATCAATTCTGCTAAGAATAATAAGCCTTTTGTTTTTTTGTTTGTTTGTTTGTTTGTTTGTTTTGCAGGGACATGTTTTTGATCTTCATCAGAGAGTGGGAATCTTCACTCTATGTCAGCTGATGTGGAGCTGATGGAGATGGGAACGAACGGAATAGGCCCTCCCGCCCTCTCTGCCTCTCTTACTGTAGACAATCAGCTGACATCGAGGCATGACACTTGACTACTCACGTCATTTCTTTAGGCGAATTTGCTGGGGCTATGGTAGAATTATGACATCATTCAGGCCTTTAAAAAGTTTTGTCACAACATTTAACCTGGACATCTGGTCTACCGATTACCATCATTTCAGTTTTTGTAGGACACCATCAAGAGGCCCAGTGGGTTGTGTGAATGTGTGGTTTGTGTCATTCCTTACTGACTTAGGAATTGAGTCTTGCTCTGAGAGTTCAGCCCAGCTGTGACTGGCAATAAGAAGAGACAGGGAATAGGACCATAGGCTGCGGTCACAGCTGCTTGAATGTTGGTCTGGTGTATAAAGGATGGGTAAAGGGGAGTCTGAATTATTCATCATACTTTCTCAGGAATTTCCTTTAACTAAGCTATTGCATGCTGTTGGTTCTGGACTTAGTATGTCCCTCAGATGGGTTATACTGGGCCTGTTTTGTATTAGAATCATAATGTTTAAGATTGGTTGTCAGCATGGAAAAGCTGGGAGCTTTCACATTAAAAAATCTATCTTCCTCCTAAAAATTGGAACATTTAGGGGCGCCTGGGTGGCTCAGTGGGTTGAAGCCTCTGCTTTCGGCTCAGGTCATGATCCCGGGGTCCTGGGATCGAGCCCCACATTGGGCTCTCTGCTCCGCGGAGAGCCTGCTTCCTCCTCTCTCTCCCTGCCTGCCTCTCTTGCCTACTTGTAATCTCTGTCTGTCAAATAAATAAACAAAATACTTAAAAAAAATAAAAAAATAAAAATTGGAACATTTAGCAGCACAGGTCCTTACCTGACTATGTGACTAAGACTGAGCAGGAGTTGAGTTCCGTCTGTCCCCTTGGATGAGACATCATATGACCTCAGGTTCTACTTCTCCCTATTGTCTCACATCAGCTGATGTCCTTATTCAGCTACCCATTTCATCTTTTGTTCTGCATGGATTTATACAGCAAAAAAGTCTCTTTAGTCATCCGAAGAGTTTGTATGGGGTCACTTCTCTACTTCTATGAACTTGCTAGGAATGGCAGGAGAAGCGCAAGGTATTCCTGCCCAAATGAAGTGAAAGACAGTAGTAACAGGAGGTCCAGCAGTGAGAGACCAGGCCTCGAAGAGACCACAAGTCAGTGTCAGAAATTCAGAGGAAGAAATACCCCTGATATTTGTAGTCATCAAGCTTCTGTATTTTATTCCTTCTATTTTCCAGAAAAGGGGAAAAACTGTTTTTCTTTTATGCAAAGGAAATTCTCAGGGAATTTAGAATGTAGCCAGTTAACACATCTAAGTGCACAAGGCATTTGTATTCGGATCACATTATCAAGAAAATCTCTTTGTTATGCAGAATAAGAACCCAATCCCGGGCAAGCGTATTACTCACACCTGAGAGAATATAAAAAGAAATGACGCTGAATAGACTGTAGAGATTTGGAAGAAGGATTAACAATACTAGTTCTATTCTGCAACTCTTTGAGAGCCCATACTGAAAATCTCATGCTTAAAAAGGATTGTAATTGTTGAGAAAGACCTGGGCAATGTTTTAAAATTCTAAGTTTAATTTAATATCGACTCTCTGGCTAGACTTGTGGTCTGGGTTTGCTTTATGGGAGGAAGGCTGACATAGAAAGCAGGAAAGGTCAAGGTCTTATTGGCATTAAATAGGGAACAGTTGGCGACTTTCCCTAGGAGCAAACTCATAGTCCATTATGCCACCACTTTGCTCATATTTGAAAACAAGAACCAGTCAGCACAGCTGGACAATTTAAAGTCACTGCTGATGACTGGGAGATTCTAGTCTCTCGCATGATTTAGTGCATACATGTATATGCATGAGATGCCATGCTTCTAGGAGTGAATGCTGATCTGTGAGGACGCTGAGCAACTACAGCTATCAGTGAAGTCCTTGTTTGAGCCTTAATAAAAGTTAACATTTATTGAGCACTTAGGATGTCTTAGACATTGTCCTAAGTGCTTTATATTCTTTAATCATCACAACAATCTTACAAAGTGATACTCCCCCCCCCCTCTTTTTTTTTTCAGATTAAGAAAAGGAAGCAGAGAGAGGTTAAGGGAGTTATCCAAGGTCACCAGCTACCAAGAGCACCAGTGGGAGCTGAACTCGAGCTTGATGACGGTGTGTATGCTATTAGCCACCTGGCTACACTTTAGGGTCAGTGTGCCTTGGTCTTTCACTACGTGGATTACCAGCCTTCAGACTTTTCCCTTTTAGAAGAAATTGGGTGATTTTAACAGTCTGGGCATTCATGAGTTTGCAAGTAGCCCCCCCAAACTGAGTAAAATACCCCTACCCCTTTCTTGAATTCTACTCCTGTACTTCTAGACGTTGCAGGAGAAAATCACAAAATCAGGGCACGTGGTTTCACGTAAGGACACCATAAGCTCAGAAAGAGCCCCCAGAGCTGCTGAGCATTGCTTGCTTTCACTGGCAGAGGGGTCCAGCACAACAGCTAATTCAAACATGCCAGGTCCTTAAGCTACAGCTCCAATCCAACACCTCTAGGGTTAGAGACCTTGGAACCTGACCTTTGCTCAAATTTGCTGAGAAAATGAGACCTAAGTAACATGAACTAGCCCCTCCTTCCTTGCTAGAATGCCCTGTAAGCTCACTCCATTTTACTTGCCCCCAGTTATCTTCAAGGGGAAAAAACCTCCAATTTTCTTTTTAGAGACTAACCCAACTGGTGTGCTCTGCAGCCCCTCCCTGCCCTTCCAAGTCCTGCATCCGCAGTTAACTATGTTGTTTCTTGTATCTGGAGTCTTTCTACCCTCTACCCATCCTCCCTGGGGGGTGAAGGGATGGGGTGGGGTGGGTGGGGTAAAGGCAATGGTCTAGTGACTAGGAGCTCAGCCTCTGGATCAAGCTGCTTGGGTACCTGCCCACTCACGAGGCACTGCCTTTAACAGCTCACTGGCCTTGGGCAATTTACTTAATTTCCCTAAGACTCAACTCCATCTTGAAAAGGAAATGATTTGGAAGACTAATACGGTTGTGAGGATTGAGTGAGCTAATTTGTGGTGAGGAACACCCATGTCCTTGATCTCTCTGCTTTCTTTTTGTGCCAACTCTCTTCACTTCATCCCTCAACTGGCTCACATTCATGATCGTCACTTCAACCTCTCTTGATGGCATCACTACTTGCCCAGTGTTCTTTGGTTTTAACCAACTGTCTTCTCCACACCTTGAAGTGGGCTGGCGGATCCATTAGTAAATATTCATCTCCATCTCCCCAGTGAATCATTCTCATTGCCCCATGCTCCTTTCAGGAAGATCCAGTGGCTTTTTCTCCTGCTTTGGAGATTATCATCTTCCAGGGTCTTATGTATGCATGTATGTATGTATATTACTTCCTTGTGAGCTCTTGTTATGCTCCCAATTTTCTTTTTATTTTCCTCCCAATTTTCTTTAAGAGGCAGAAACTTCAATAATAGCAGAGTCTAGGTAGAACAGTGGAGAGGTGACCATGGGCTCTGAGATCTAACTACCCGTATTGCTTCTTGCTCTCTGTGACCTCAGGCAAGTTCCTTAACCTCTCTGTGCCTCAATTTCTCATCTCCCTGTAGAGCTGTTGAGAAGTTTGAAATGAGTTATTCTGAATACGGTGCTCAGAAGAGTGCCTGCTATGAGCAGGCACTGAGGGGAAAGGGTACTTACTATTATAAGAATTGGTACTTAGAGACCTCGTGTCTTATATCAGGAGGTCAAGCAAATGCACAGAACCGCATGGATCTTAACATCATAATCAGAGGCAGAGGATCAGAGTTTATCACCAAGAAGCCTGTTTAATAGATAAGGAAGTATGGGGCTATAGTAGGTTAAATTCAAAATTATAAAGGGCTGGAACACAGATTCATTTGCAGCAGCTATGGCCCAGGAATCTTGATAAAGCCCCAAATTCCTCCCAGTGTGATTGAAAGTCCTCCTGCATACCAGCTCAGTTGGTTCTGATGTAACTCTGATTCAGGCACTCTGCCTCTTAAAGGAAGTCAGGAGCATAAGCACAGAGCGTACTAAAGCTGAAAGGGCCCTTTGGGATCCTAGCCTAACTTCCACCTTCCACAGGTGAGCAGAGGGCACTGTGATGGTTGTGGGCTGCCTCCTCACTCAGAAAACAGCGGGGTTCTAGACCTGGGGAGTCCCTCTTCTGGGCAGTGAGAAGCAGAGGTTCAGAGAGACAGGTGCTACCTGTTGACTCATTTTGTGCATTTCCTGTGTGGTACGTGCGTCTTCCACCCAACTTACTGACTCAGCTTAACCCTGCTTAGCTTGCAAGACCTTTCAGGGAAATCAGAGCGCGAGATGCAGGCACTGCAAGTTGTCACCCATGATTAAGGAGCCGGAGGGAGTGATTTATGTGGAAAGATTAAAATCCCTAAATATGGATGGCTGGTGATGTCCTGATTGAGTGGGGCTTCAAACATTTGCACACTGCTCAGTGGGAGTGCCGCAGACTTTAGTAGTGATGGAACAGTTGCAAGGTGATGCAGGTGGCCGAAATATGATAATATTAGAACAGTGTATTACTTCCTTATGAGCCGAGAAGACCAGATCAAGATAGGAAATTTTCCTGCGGCTTCGATTTTGTGAGGCTACTGGATATCTCTAGAAATTTCTACATGTAGAACTTGAAGCTCTGGGCCATCAGATAGACAGTTCTCAATAACTTTCACCTCTTTCCTCTGGACAGTCCTCCATTCCCGGGACTCCCTTTGTTTCCTCTCACTGTCCCTCTACTAAGGACCTCCCGTCTAGTCTTTCCTGCTAGCCTGTTGCTCCCTACCTCCTCAATGCCCCTCTTCCACCACTCCAAATAGAGTTCCTCTGTGCCTGATTTTAAGTGAGGACTGTGAAGCTAGAGTGAATTGAATAAATTATTTCCTATTAAACTGTAAGCCAGATAATTAACTGAGTCTCCCAGATAACACTTACCAAGCCCTTAGGAAGTGTTGAGAATTTCAACACTTTATGTGTATGTATGTTTTCACTTGAGTGTATAAGGAGCGGAGGAAAGGTGAGGGTACTTTTCAGCAGCCTGCACATGACCCTGTGTGGGTGACAACAGGTTCCCAATGTGGCTAGACACAGATGTGGGGTCATTGGGTAATTGGAGGGGTCAAGGAGTACTTCTTAGTGAAGTACTGCTAAAGTCGAAGCCTAAAGGATGAGTCTGAGTTAGCAAAGTGAATGGGTGCGGGGGAGGGAGAATTTCCCGAATTTCTAAGAAGAATCTAATTTTCCAATAGTCTACCCCATGTCATGATTTGGAAAACATGGTCACTATACAGTTAACTGTAATAGATGAAATACACAAATGGTGTCTTAGCGGCATAGATTCTCTTTTTCTAAAAAGCAAGTCAAAGATAATCTATCTACCCTTCTTCCCTGCTCCGATGGCCTGGTATGATACACGAAGCCCTTTTTAGCCTTCTCTTGACCCTTCCCTAATGGGCCTTGAACTCTAGCTTTTATAACTCCCAGATCACACCGTTCCCTTTTAGACCTCTGTATCCTTGGGCAATCTTTTCTTCTGTTCTTAGATTATCCCTCTAGTGTTTGAATTTTTCTGTAAGACTCTTGACTTTTCTAAGACCTGCCTTAAAAATCACCTCCTCTGGGAGGCCTTCCATGATCAAGTTAAGAACATCTTTATAGCATTGCAGTACCTTGTTCCTGACTCTATTTGGTACCTATTTCAATACATACATATTTGAATATAAGTTGCCCCTTCTGGACTGTAAGTATGTTCTGTTCTTTTCTTGGATGCTAAGTGCCTAGCATAGTGTTGGGCATAAGGTAAGTGCTTAATAAATATTTGTTGAATAAAGGAATAAATGGCAGAATACTATGCATAGTCCATAATTGTAATGTGTGTGTATAAACCATCATGGATTAGCGATAAATGGAAGCTCAGAGAGCAGAACATTTAGACTTCATGTTTTGTTGAATAATTGAAAAAATACACATACATTCCATCACTTAGCTCCAAGTAGTATAACTTTATATATTTTTTTATGGGTAAAATGCAGGTGTCTCTCTTTAAAAATAATTTCCTTAAATGTGATAAAATTTATTTTTTGGCTCATATCTGTAGGTTATTATAGTGTTTTAAAATATCTGGCTTAGATCACTTGAAATTCTTAAATTATACTTTAAGCAGCTATTAGCATAATGATATTATCTATTAATAGAGATTCCTACAGGAGTAAAGGTACCTGCAATTTACATGAAATCAGAAGACTTGGTGTGATTTGTAGCATCACAACAAACCCAGCATGACGATTGTAATGACTACATTTCCCATCACTGTAATTATCTCCTAAAACTTTTATTGGGAACATTGATTGCCATTTGCTCACTCATTCACTTTGAGAAAGTGGAATGGTGAACTAGTGCCAGGAGTGAAACTGTAGCTGTGCAGGGCTGGTGGAAAGTACCCGCCAGAGGATTACAAAAGGACTTGCTATTGGCCAGGAGAGGTGTGTCACCGCTCTGTGTTCAAAGGAATGACAGAGTTCATATTTCTTCTAATTACCAAGAATTCCAGTGAAGAATATGAGTGAGATGTGGCAATTTTCTAAGAGGAAATAGGAAATGATCATTTGTATTTGAAGAATAATAAAAAAAAGAATATTTGGCCAAATGTCTCGCCCCCTCACCCCCACAGCGCATTATAAGCAATCACCTCTTTTGAAGGAAGATGGAGATTCAGCTTCCTCCTTATCTTTTTCTGTTTCTTTATAAATTATTTTTTAATTATTAAAAATATTAAAAAATTTTTTAAAGACGTTATTTATTTATTTGATAGAGATACAGCAAGAAAGGGAATACAAGCAGAGGGAGTGGGAGAGGGAAAAGCAGGCTCCCCACCAAGCAGTGAGCCTGATGCGGGGCTCGATCTCAGAACCCTGGGATCATGACCTGAGCTATAGGCAGACGTTTAACGACTGAGCCACCCAGGCACCCTGTTAGGAAGTTTTTTTTTTTTGTTTAAGATTTTATTTATTTATTTATTTATTTGACAGACAGAGATCACAAGTAGGTAGAGAGGCCGGCAGAGAAAGGGGAAAGCAGGCTCCCCACTGAGCAGAGAGCCTGATGCGGGGCTCGATCCCAGGACCCTGAGATCATGATCTGAGCCGAAGGCAGAGGCTTAACCACTGAGCCACCCAAGTGCCCCCGTTAGGAAGTTTTTAAAGCAGATCAAGCAATCAATTTTTTTTAAACTTTTTTTTTTTTAATTTCTTTTCAGCGTGACAATATTCATTGTTTTTGCACCACACCCAGTGCTCCATGCAATGCGTGCTCTCCTTAATACCCACCACCTGGCTCCCCTAACCTCCCACCCCCCGCCCCTTCAAAACCCCTCAGGTTGTTTTTCAGAGTCCATAGTCTCTCATGGTTCATCTCCCCTTCCAATTTCCCTCAACTCCCTTCTCCTCTCCATCTCCCCATGTCCTCCATGTTATTTGTTATGCTCCACAAATAAGTGAAACCATATGATAATTGACTATCTCTGCTTGACTTATTTCACTCAGCATAATCTCTTCCAACTAAAGTTGGGTATTCATCCTTTCTGATGGAGGCATAATACTCCATAGTGTATATGGACCACATCTTCCTTATCCATTCGTCCGTTGAAGGGCATCTTGGTTCTTCCCACAGTTTGGCGACCGTGGCCATTGCTGCTATAAACATTGGGGTACAGATGGCCCTTCTTTTCACTACATCTGTATCTTTGGGGTAAATCCCCAGTAGTGCAATTGCAGGGTCATAGGGAAGCTCTATTTTTAATTTCTTGAGGAATCTCCACACTGTTCTCCAGAGTGGCTGCACCAACTTGCATTCCCACCAACAGTGTAAGAGGGTTCCCCTTTCTCCACATCCTCTCAACACACGTTTCCAGTCTTGCTAATTTGGGCCATTCTAACTGGTGTGTGGTGGTATCTCAATGTGGTTTTAATTTGAATCTCCCTGATGGCTAGTGATGATGAACATTTTTTCATGTGTCTGATAGCCATTTGTATGTCTTCATTGGAGAAGTGTCTGTTCATATCTTCTGCCCATTTTTTGATATGATTATCTGTTTTGTGTGTGTTGAGTTTGAGAAGTTCTTTATAGATCCTGGATATCAACCT